>CAODLS010104478.1:0-37258 GCA_948243855.1 Flueggea neowawraea | reverse complement strand
TATATATAAATATTATGAGGCATTGTTTTATCTCATTATTATTCATGTGCATGTTTAATTTGATAAAACATCCATGAATAATGATTCTACTTAAGTTATCAAATATGTGATTTGGATAGTAAAACCTTAAAGCATAAAAGAATACTATTCTAAATGTCCCTAGTCGATTATTATTATGGGAGTGATAAAAAACCAAGATTAGTATGTACTCTGTGAGATGATCATATTTTACTGGTCATAGGATATGAGATATCAATCAGAGAACATAGAAAATGTTAGAGAACAGTGTTTTGGATCGATTCGCTTATGAGAATACTACATGGTTGAAATGTCATAAGTATTTCTCATGCAACGCTTATACTTGAATCCCTCAACCTGAAATCACTATGGATTATTGGGTGATTTCTCGTATACTTTGATATTCGCCTAATGTTATTTGTAATGAATGAAAAGTATGAGTATGATTGTGTATGCCATGAGTCATGCTAAGGAACATGAGTGAAGTAAAGGGATTGTCACTCTTGAAGAGAGAGAAGATATCACTGGCCACTTGATTAGTGAAACTGAGTAGTGTGCGGCCACACCTAAACAAAGTGATAAATTTTATCATTTGTTTGACTTAATCAGGATCACTAATAGATCAAGGAAATATTTTAACATAAATAAGGGTGATCGGTTACATGCATTATGCTAATTCTTATATCGAGATACAAATAGTTGTATAAGGTTGCAATTAGATTATGTTGATTCGTAATTGGCATTCATTTCAATTTGTGCAATCATAATGTCTTGCGAGAAACCAATTATGATTTATGAGTTTTAAATTAATTTTAGGCCCATTACCAACATTGAATGAACTTACAGGATCACACACAATAAAGATCTGGGTTAGGGCTAAGAATGTTTTTTTTTGTCGGGCCATTAATTTATGTTAATGATTAAAACATAATTAAATGGACCTAAAATGAAATTCGACATACCCATTGGGAGAATTGTGAATTTGGCCTAACGAGGAAAATAATTAAGAAGAGTGATTAATTAATAAGATTTAATTAATTATTTAAAAGGAAAGAAAAAAAAAAGGAAGAGAAGATTTGGCTAGGGTTTCACCTTTCCTTAGCTGAAACCCTAATTGAGAAAAGGAAGGAATTTGATTCTCTCACTCATTCTCCAAGTTCAGCTAGGGTTAGGGTTTTAAAGACACTCCTATTTTTCCTCCTTTCTTTCCTAGCCGAACTACCAAAGTTGGAGGAGAGATAATTTGATTCTAGCATACTCCAAAATTCGGCTAGGGTTTTTATTTCTCACTCTTCTAACCGAAACCCTAAATATAAAAGGGAGAGAATTTGATTCACAATCGATCCTGGCTAATCTAGGGTTCGACCACCAACTAAAAGAGAAAAGAAAATTATGTTTTGGTTCATCTCTTAAAATCTGAATTTCTCAAGGCAATAAAATAGTTTTTGTGCTAGCACACATTAGTATAACCATCAATCTTGTGTGTGTGTGAGAGTAGAGGAGAGTCGTCTTTTGGTAGTCCCTAGGTCAATTGCATTCGGCACAAACAAAGGAGGAAGGAGAAATCAAATTCAGCCAGCCTTGTTTTGGAGAAAATAAATCGGCAAAGTAAAATAGGTACATAAGTTCGGCCTTGTTCAATTAATTATGATTATATACAGTGTTTTTTGGATGTTTCTTGTGTGATTTTGTTGTTTTCCGCTGCGCATATTAAATGTTTATTCGCATAAGAAACACAACAGCTATAATCTATCTCACAATGGTCTAAAATTAAGCGAGAAATATAAACACATGCTTGGGGGGCCAGAAACATTAACTACAACACTTGAGCATTCATTTCTAACAACAACAAAGCATCAAAGCATTGATTTTTGCGCTCTTATTAATACAAGTGTATTATTCATTCAATTCTATCATGATTAATTGTATTACTAGATCCTTTATAGTTAGTGAGTGTTTGTTAAACACATTTTTAAATAGTGATTGTGAGTGGGATCAAAGGGTAGATCCTTAGGTTTGTTTTTATTCTTGAACCGAAATCAAGAATTTTGTAAGAGTTCTCACTTATCTAGAAAGTGAAGTTGTAATCTTATGAAGATTATTAGTGAAAATCCTAAGTGGTGATACTTAGGTAGTGGACTTTGGCATCGAGTTGGCCAAACCACTCTAAGTTCTTATGTTCTTTCTTTGATTGCAATTACTTTCGAAGAAAATTCAAAGCTACTCATACCACACTATTCAACCCCCATTCTAGTGTATTTATTGACTCTACAATTGGTATCATAGCTTGGTGTCACACACTTAATCTTTGATGCTAGACAATGCGCGCGACACAGTCTATTTCGTGGGGCAAATAGAACTAAGTAAGCCTTTTGGGCGTTTCGAGTGTAATGACTCGGATAAGTTCGGCAAAGGAAGGATTTGGACAAGATGAGAGTGAGTAAAGAGCACTTAGACTTGTAAAAATGTGTGCTTTATACAATTGCTCAAGTATGGTGTGTTATGTACGAATAAGAGGGGTGGTCTATTTATAGGTATTCCACCTCCTTAATGTGTGGATACAATAATTTGGACTAGATAGTTCTACATAATTTTTATGTACAAGAATGATCAAGCAAGGGTTGGAACAATCTAGACTTGAGCGGATTTGTGTGAAGTATACATCACATTGTGGAAGTTTCTAGAAGCACACCAAGCTTGATCAAGTTATGGAGAATTATGGACACCTCTTTGGCAAGGCTTGGCAACCTAAACACTCAGCCATTTTTTCGTAATTCTCCAGCATGCTCTAGAGATTTCTGTGGCGGACTCCTTGATCTTAGCGTGTTCCGCAACATTCCAGCGCGTTCCAGATTTTTCCGTGGTAAAGCTTGCACACACCTTGGATCAAGTTTTGTTGCATCCCTCTTTTGCAATGCCTCAGCCAAAATTTGGCCAAAGCAAAATTTTCCATGACATCCTTGCCCACTCAAACTCACGACGTCCTCGTCGCGCCTTGAGCGTCAAACTTTTGCCATGTTTGGGGAGTTGTCGTAGCATTTCTTTGCGTTCCAACGTAACCCCGCTGTTGTGAAGATTTTTCCACTTCGCAAGGCATTTGATGTGGTTGGGAGCCTTTTTTCTTCTTGTGGTGAGGTTCACAAGGCTGTGTTCCATTTCCTTACTGAGCTTGGCGACTATGAGCGTTAGAGCATTCATCGTTCTTATTACTTGGCTTATATTGCAAGGCAGAAATCAAAGGAGTTTTTGATTTTGCTCTACTCTTCACAGGGATCACTCGAAGTTTAGAACCATCGAGGATCACTAGAGAGCTCATGAAGAGGATGGGAATGGCAACGACTTGGTGGAAGAATGCTAGACTGAGCACGACTTTAAGATCATCCAAAGGGACAATAGTGAAGTCTAGCGTACCTTGCCAATCGCCTATTCGCATCTCGACCTTGAGTTATCCCATGGACAAGTTTGGCCTCCGAATTCACCGCCTTAATAGTGCCAACTCCTTTTTCCACCCTCAAGCCAAGACGTTTCGCTTCTTGTACGTCGATAAAGTTGTGTGTGGCGCCTGTGTCCACCATCGCGCATGCAGGTTTGCCTTCGATAGAGGCATCGACATACAACATGCTTCCCTCCTTTGAGGGTTAGGAGAGAATTTTAGTGAGTGTTCCCAATTATTGCAACGAGCCCATTTTAGCTTGAGGCTCTTCTTGGGACCTCTCTTGGAACTCTGCAATATGGCATTCATTGCCTCGAGTTTTGGGCAGTCTCGTACCCAATGTGGCCTATCGCAAAGGAACCAGTTTGGAGGCAGGTTTGTCCTTACCCGAGGGTCCTTTATCATGCTTGAAGCACACTAAAATTTTTCTGATGGCCACTCTCCTTGTTTTTGTTTGGATCCTCATTTGGTGCTCCCTTACTCTTATTAGAGTTGGGTTGTTTGTCTTTGTCTCGGGTGGAGTAGTCCTTGAGACTTTTCACCACGGGAATGACTTCGTCAAACGTTTTCACTCTACGCCACTCTAGCTTCAACTTTACCTAATCATTCAACCCATTTTTGAAGTGAAAGAAGAGTTGATCGTTGGATACATCTAGAAGTTTGAGTATAAGAGTGGTGAACTCTTTGACATAATCTGCAATACTTTTGATCTGCCTCAACCATCACAACTTGCTTCGCACCTCATCGTTGGCGTTATGAGGCACGAATTGTTTGTGAAGTTTGGCCTTGAATTGTTCCCCAATGATGATGATGCAAAGACCCTTTTCTCTCCCGGGGTACTTGTGTCTCCACCAAAGTTGTGTCGCATCCTTAAAGTAGATGGCGACATTTTTGATCCTTATGAAGTCATCGGTGACTCCGATGGCTTCAAAGTATTGCTCAAGACCAAATATGAAATTCTCCACCGTAGTAGCATTTCGCATGCCATCGAACATGGCAGGCTTCTGGAATTTCAAACCTTGCAAGCCGAAGTGCTCGTGGTTGAAGTGATAGTCGATGGTGGACTACCTCGACAAATGGCATCCATCTCTCTACGAAACTCTTGCATCTCATCTATAAGAGTTTTTCATAGTTCGTTGAACTCTTGGTCGAGGGAGCTTAGTTCTCCCCTAAAGGCGCTGCCAAGTTCTTCGATCATTAACTTGACAGTCTGGGTGATCTCCATATTTTGGCAGGTTTTCCACTTGGTCGGTGAGCTTGCCAATGGTTGTCGTGGCATTGTCCAAGCTCGTCTAGAGGTTGGCAACACGAGACTCTAATGTTTCTCTCATTGGAACCTTGGATTTGCCCGTTTTGACTGAACGTGTTGTTCTTCTCATCCGTGAACTGGTTCAGTGTGTTGCTCCTCAACGTTGGTAGCAATGACAACTTCCTCACTTGCCATTTGCTCGAATAATACTTGGTCCTAATGATTGGAACGGGCTCTGATACCACCTGTCACGCACTTAGTCTTTGATGCTAAACAATGCGCACGACATTTAGTCTATTTCGTGGGGAAAGTAGAACTAAGCAAGCCTTTTGGGAGAGTTTCAAAACAAAGTAAGTGAGCTAGGCAATGAGAGGTTTCGAGTGTGGTAGAGAGAGCCTGTAGATAGGACTTGAGTTTGGGAATGTGTATGCTTTATACAATTGCTCAAGTATGGTGTGTTATGTACAAATAAGAGGGGTGGCCTATTTATAAGTTTTAACCTCCTTAATGTGTGGCTATAATAATTTGGACTAGATAGTTCTACATAATTCTTATGTACAAGAATGATCAAGCAAGTGTTGGAACAATTTAGACTTGGCCAAATTTGTGTGGAGTGTGCAGCACATTCTGGAAGTTTCTAGAAGCACACCAAGTTTGATCAATTTGTGGAGAATTCTAGACACTTTCTAGGCAAGACTTGGCATCCTAGACACTTAGCCATTTTTCTTCAATTCTCCTGCACGCTCTAGATATTTTCGCTTCTTTATCTTGGCGTGTTTCGCAATGTTCCAACAAGTTCCAAGTTTTTCCATAGCAAAGTTTGCACACACATTGGGTTAAGCTTTGTTCCAGCCCACTTTTGCAATGCCTCAGCCAAAATTTGGCCTAAGAAAAATTCTTTTGTGACATCATTTGAGTGGTATCAGATCCATTCATGCTCACGCTGTATTGCCCTTTTGATTCTAGACTAACACGCCGAAGAGCGCACGTCAAGCTCTCACCCTAAGCAACTCGGGGGTGGTCGCAAGTGAGTCCTGAACACGCCGAGGACAAGAGGTCAAGAAGTTACAGTGATACTTCACCAAGCGCTCACGCCCACACAAGGTGGGTCCAACACACTCACGAACGAGCCTTTTGCCACCTGGGGGTGTTCGTAAGTGGGTATCCCTGTTAGAGATGAGGAAGATGAGTATGCAGGGTAGTTGCATATGGATCCGAGCTAATCTTCGAAGGTCAAGAGTTCCCCACATGCACGAGGGCGTGCATGAATTGAGTGGGGGAAAATGTCACGACCCGTTAGTCGTGACCACGAAGGATGCGCGAGATGCTTTCTGGTGGATGAAAACCTCGGGTAACTGGGGCAGCGGAAGGTGTGAGTATGTGTTGCAGGTATTGCGTCTATCTTGAGTTAGACATGCCAACCCAATTAAGTTTGGGAAGTTTATCGTTGGTCTATGACTTGACTATGAAGGATGGTGTACCATCGTAGGCACCTGACTGGTCGGGAGCTATCCCCGCTACCCTGATGAGCCCAAGGAAGGGAAAAAACAGTGAGCATCAAGACTGATCATGGCTTAACCTTGGGAATGCGGGAGTCTCGGGTGCCACAAGGGATAGTTCCTGCTACAAGATTTTGACCACGTGACATTGGGCTCTTATTTGAAGCGGCTTAACATCCGAATAGTCAAAAATCCAGGATGACTTTGAATATTGGAACACATACCTAAAGTTATGCAGTAACTCATCCTTCTTTCTTTAATGGTTCAAACTTCAAATCTTGGAAGAAAAAGATGAATGTCTTCCTTCAATTCTATGATGTAGAAATTTGGAAGGTAATTATGCTAGGTCCCAAAATTCCAAAGAATGGAGATGGCTCACTCAAGGATTATAAAAATTTTGGTGAGGAAGATTGGAAGAAACTTTATACAAATTCCAAAGAAATTCAACTCTTATATTGTTCATTGAATCCGAATGAGCACAACAGAATTTCATCTTGTGGAATCGCTAAAGAGATTTGGGAGATGTTGGAGGTGACTCATGTAGGAACCACTTAAGTCAAGGAGACAAAGATCAATATGATGTTACATGACTATGAGTTGTTCTCAATGAACGAAGGAGAAAGCATCACTAGTATGCTCGATCGATTCTCTGAAATCACCAATGGTCTTGCTTCTCTTGGAAGACCAATTTCGAGTAGTGACAAAGTAAAGAAGATTTTGCGGTCATTGCCAAAGGAATGGGATGCAACAGTTATGGCTATTATGGAATCAAAGGATTTGAACAAGATAGAGTTTAGTTCTTTAATCGATTCTCTCATTAACTATGGGATTGTGTTAAAGAATAGAAACTCCAAGGACAAACCAAAAAAGAACAACTTAGCGTTTAAAGCTATGGAAGTGATTAGTGATGATGAGGAAGAACATGAAGATTATGAAGAAGATGAAGAACTTGCCCTCTATGCAAAGAAAATAAGGAGATACAAATCTTTATTGCAAAGGAGGAAGGGGGATATGAAGAGTGAACTAGATATGACTACAAGAAGAGTTCATCCTACAACAAAAAGAAGAATGATGTTTCATGCTACAAATGTGGCAAACCGGGCCATGATGCAAAATAGTGTATAGTTCTCACTTCTAAACCACAATATGAGAGGAATAAGAAGAAATAAGTCCTTGTTGCTATATGGAGTGATGAGGAAGATGATGATGAGACCAAGAAGGAAGCCAACCTTACACTCAAGGATCAAAGCTCCTACTCTAGTGATGAGGAGGATAATGAGGTAAACAGTTCTTCTCACAAAGAACTTGTTGATGCATTTGAATCTTTAAACAATGACTTTGGAGAGATTTTCAAACTCAATAAAGTTTTGACAAAAAAATGAGTCGTTGGAAATTTAAAATGAAACTTTGATTAAACAAATCAAAGAGCTTGAAAAATGCCTCCAAAGATCATTCATCTTGCTTAGTTGAGCATCAAAAGTTGAGAGATGAGATTAATTGGATACAAAAATAATTCTCATGTCACAATAAAAATTTTGAAAAATTGCTTTCATTACAAGGATTTTCATTGTATAAACATGGTATAGGATGTGATCCATTTAAAAGAGAATCATCTTTATTAAACAAGTTTTCAAATGAAAACAAAAATGATTCTTTAAACTTATGATTGCCTACATGCACTAGATGCTTAAAAGCTAGCCATAGTTCATATTCTTGCATGAGTTTGAGAAGGACTATAAAAGTGAAGAAAATGTGGATTCCAAAAGGAACCATTCTTCCAAACTTGGTCCATATGACTAATAAAAAATGACCCAAAGTTGTACGGTTTTAAAAGATATTAAAATTGCATTTGTTCACTTTAGGCATGGAAATATCTTTATTGTGAACTTGCATGGTGCATCTTCCTTTAATGAAAAATGCTTGATGTCTTTAGATGAGAATGCATTTTTGTGGCATAAAATACTAGGTCATGCACCATTGCCTTTGATTTTAAAACTTTTAAAGAATGATATTGTTAGAGGTTTACCAAAGTTTCGTTTTAAAAATGTGCATATGTGTGATCCATACATTAGGAGTAAACATGCTAGAGGTTTGTTTAAACCAAAGAAAGAGATTTCTACATCTAGGGTGTTAGAACATGTGCATATGGATTTGATTGGACCATCTAGACATGTTAGCTTAGGTGGCAAATTATATACCTTAGTGATTGTGGATGATTTTTCAAGATTTACATGGGTTAGATTCCTTACCAATAAAAGTGATACATTTAATGAGTTTGCTAAGTGGTGTAGATTGGCTCGAAATGAAAAGAAAAAGTCTATCATTGCCATTAGAACCGATCATGGAGGAGAATTTGAGTCCAAACCTTTTGAAGATTGGTGTGACAAGCATGGTATGAAGCATAATTGTTTGCCACCAAGAACACCACAACAAAATGGTGTGGTGGAAAGGAAGAATCGGGCTTTAGAGGAAATGTGTAGAACAATACTAAATGAGTACGAGCTTCCAAAATATTTCTGGGTCGAGGCTATGAACACCACTTGCTACATCATCAACTGAGTGCATTTGAGAATGGATCAAATGAAAACTCCTCATGAAATATGGAAATGTAAGAAATCTAATATTTTTTATTTTCATCCATTTGGTTGCAAAGTATTCATATTGAATAATGACAAAGATAACTTAGAAAAATTTGATGCTAAATCAGATGTAGGAATTTTCCTTGGTTATTATAGTAATAGCAAAGCATATATGGTGGTTAATTCTAGAATTAGAGTTGTTGAGGAATCATTTCATGTTAAATTTGATGATATGATCTCACCCCCGGGAAAGATAATTGTTGATGATGATGTAGGTGATGATTATCATGGCATTCAAAAATACTTGGAGGAGCTAAACATCACTAAAGAACCAACCAAAAATGATGAAACTGCATCTACTTCACTTCCAAAAGATTGTGGCAAGTGTGAAAGATCATCTAATAGAGCAAGTAATTGGAGACATTGATGAAGGGATTAAGACAAGAAGAGCATTGACTGAGTTTCAAAGTAACTTTGCATAAATCTCCATTTTTTAACCAAAGAACACACAATAAGCTCTAGAAGATGAATGTTGGATTCAAGCAATGCAAGAAGAACTCAACCAATTCAAGAAGAAAGCAACCAATTCAAGAGGAATAATGTGTGGAAATTAGTTTCGGCTCCTAAAGGAAAGACAATCATTGGAAGAAAATGGGTGCAAAGGATAAAGTTTGATGAAAATGGCACCCAGTCAAAAAAATTCAAGGTTGGTAGCTCAAGGTTTCAACCAAAAGCAAGGACTTGACTATGAAGAAACATTTGCTTTGGTTGCAAGACTTGAATCTATAAGTCTCTTTTTTTTTGTTTTTGCCTCATACAAGAAGATCAAGCTCTTTCAAATGGATGTGAAGAGTGTCTTTCTAAATGAAGTTATTTAAAAGGAAGTCTATGTAAGACAACCTCCGGGTTTTGAAGATCATGAACAACCCGACTATGCCTTCAAGCTCAACAAAGCACTTTATGGGATGAAACAAGCACCAAGGGCTTGGTATGAGAGGTTAAGTACTTTCCTTATTCAAAATGGCTGTGTAATGGGCCATGTTGATAATACTCTCCTTATTAATAAAAATAATGATGACATGCTTATTTGCCAAATATATGTAGATGATATTATATTTGGTGCTACTAACTCTTCTATGTGCAAAGATTTTTGTGATCTTATGAAGCGAGAATATGAAATGAGCATGATGGGGGAGCTTACCTTCTTCCTTGGACTTCAAATCAAGAAACTTGAAGATGAGATTTATATTCATTAATCCAAATATATCAAGGATTTTCTAAATAAATTCAAAATGGATGGAAATAAAGAAGTGTCAATCCCAATGTCATCAACATTGAAGCTTGATAAAGATGAGGAAGGAAAATCGGTGGATCAAAAGCTTTATAAAGGTATGATCGGATCCCTACTTTACTTAACCACATCCAGACCCGATATTATATTTGATACTTGTCTATGTGCAAGTTTTCAATCTAATCCTCATTTGATTGCATGTAAAAGAATTTTTCGTTATTTGATTGGCACTATAGGTTTAGGTTTATGGTATCCATCATGTTTAAATTTTAATTTGATTGCTTATAGTAATGTCGACCTTGGTAGTTGTAAATTAGATAGGAAAAATACTAGTGGTACATGTCATTTCTTAAGTGCATATTTAATCTCTTGGGCAAGCAATAAGCAAACAAGTATTACTACTTCTACGACTGAATCTGAATATATGGCTGTGGAAAACTTTTGTGCTCAAGTTTTATGTATTAAAATCAATTGTTTGACTATGGTATTGTACTTAAGAATCTTTTTATCTTTTGTGACAATAAAAGTTCTATTAATTTGAACAAAAATCCTATTTTACATAATAGAACAAAGTATATAGAAATTAGACATCATTTTCTCTGTGATCATGTGAAAGAAGGTGATATTTGTTTGAAAATTGTGAGAACAAATAACCAATTGGCCAACATTTTTACAAAACCTTTAAGTGAAAAAAGTTTTGATTCAATTCAATTTAGATTGGGCATGTGTAATGTGAATGATTTGTGATTGTATTCTGTGTTTTTTATTGTATATTTCATGCATACATTTGCACTCATTTATAGTAAAATGATCCATATGGTCAGTTGATATGATTTTGATGCAAGATATTTTTTCTTTAATATATTTTGTTTTGACTCCACAACCTATATCACTTACGTTAGTTTTACTCAAGTACGTCACCATTGTTTCTTTTGATTCATGTACGTGAAACTTGAATCTCTCGTACGTCATCTAGAAATTTGGTACATCAGCTAGATTATTTTATCATGTACGTTACCTGAGAAATTTTTGTCTCTCACGTACTTCAAATTTTGCCTCATGTACGTGAACTCACCCCAAACCTATATCAGTTGTTGTTGTTCTTCGACATTTTATAAATCAAAATCCTAACTTGTCCCTCCTTTTCTCAATCTTTCACCCATTTCACTAAATCCACCAAAACCATTCTTGCAATCACTTCCTAACTCACTTTAGATCTTCATTAACCTGTTTTCACCTATTGGATTCCACACAAACATCCTTAAATCAGAAGAATATGTCAAAATCCATTTTTCTCAAACCCCTTGAATCTCTTATCTTTCTTCCAATCTCTGATCAATTGCACCTAGGAGAGAGGTTAGAACAAAAGAAAAAATAAGATCCCAACTCTTCTCGAGCTTATAACGCACTTAAACACCTTGGGATCTGGAATCGACCTATAACTCGGTTCGGTTTGTTAGTGAAGCAGCTCAGAAAGATTTCTTTGAGGTAATTGATCGTGAAAAGCTTACTGATAGTCAATTTTATGACCTTGATTCTTTGAGAAAAGTTGGTTTAGATGTTGAATCAAAGTTTAGGGAGCTTAGTATTGCTAAATTTGTGACATTGCGGAAATCTGTCTATGAATCGTTGGTTAAAGAGTTTTATGCAAATTTTAATAGCTGAACCAGATGATTTAGGTGATATTATTGTGAAATCTAGAGTTAGAGGAGCAAAAATTCATTTTGAGGAGACAGAGCTATCTAGTTCGTTTGAGTTGAGTAATGATGGTTATAGGTGTAAAGGGACTTTTCAGTATAAAAAAGAATAAGAGTTACATGTTGGCACTACTGAATCCGATATAGAGGAAGTAGAAGTGTAAGATAAACATGATGTTCAGAAATTTTTGAAGTCAAAAGCTATTATTGAGGTTGTTGGTGAGAATATCAAGTTTGAGGACAATGATTTTGGGGTGGATATAAGGATGGTACATGGAGCTATTACTAGGAACATAATGCTGAAACATAACACCCAACACAAATTGGTTGAAAGAGATTTAGAGATGATGTATCATAATCTATAGGGACACTAAGTGAATTTTGCTTTTACCATCATTGATTGGATGATGGAAAAGGCTACTACATTACACACCCTTGGATATAAGGATACTTGGACATACAAGAAGGCTGGTCTCCCTTATGGTTAAATGCTTACTGATATCTTTGAGAAATTTGAAATCGATTTTTTGAACCTAAAAGGAATCCATATAACTAGGTACCAAACGGTACATGAGGGGATGTTGAGGAGTATGAAGCTATATCGTACTATCAACCGTAGTTGGGTCTTCTACCCTAATCTCTGAGATGGTGATGTTCTTTTTTATCCTCATTATCCGTTCTCCACTCGTGAGGAGCAATTTTTTAGGAGAGAGGATATCGATACTGCTTTTACCAAGGATCGTGATCATCCTAAGCCTCGAGGTAGGCGTAGAGAGAGAGGTGCTCCCGAGGTGGCTCAGTCCTCAATTGATGAGATTCGAAGAGAGACACATGATATGAAGGCTGATATTATTCTTTGAGGAACGAGGTAAGAGACATAGAGTCGAGATTGGAGTCTATGAGGCTTGAGTTTGGCGGAGAGTTGCGGGTCATTCGATCACTATTAGAGGATTACAATCGACCTTCTTATGCTATCGTTCCTTCTACACTTCCCACCACTGGCATTGACCTAGAGCATCTTCCTTCGGGCGACATTCCTTCCTCTAGTCGTGGACCCATGCCGGATGTGTGATTCACTATTGAGGACTTTGGACTAGATCCTTAGTGTGTCACTTGCTTCCCTTATGATCATCACCGAGACTGGGATTGACATTTCATCTATCATGCATACATGTTGTATTTTTGTCTTTTGGATGTTATGTATTTTTTCTGTTGATATATATACATTTTTTACTCCCGCATTATATCTATATGAGATGATGATTATGGTTTTAAATTGGTTTTAAATTTCAACTTACAAGGAGTATTGGTTAAACCGAACCTTGACTAACTCAAAACTTGATTAAAATCGAAATTTGACTAAATAAGTTTGGTTTTAAAAATGATGCACAAATCTAGGGGAGTTAGTAAAATCAAAAAAAGAATATATGTTTTGATGTTTATGAGCTAACCAAATGGACAAGGCTGAAAACCTTGATTTGATCTTCAATTTTCTATGCACTTATTCATGGGAGATAAGTGTTTTGTCATCATAAAAAAAGGGGAGATTATTGCACCAAAGGTGATCAAAATTGAGATCCTTCTAAGTTTTGATGATGAACAAAATACAGAAATTGATCAAGTGATTATCAACGTACGTGAGCCTAAACTTCACGCACGCTAGTTTAAATCTCAAATACGTGAGTGAGGTCGTGATGAAAACAATGGTCGTGAGTTGAAACAGAAGCAACTGGGTGGATTGAAAGCAACACCTCACGTACGCAAAGAACAAAGTCACGTACGTGAGACTTGGACTAAAGAAAAGCGGGAAAACTAAAGCCTTCAAACATTTGGAGATATGAAGACACACGTACGTCAGGCTTGAGGAGCCACATACGTAAGCCATGCAAGACAAAACGAATATTTGATCTCAGAGTATATATGTTTCAATATCACGTGGATCGAGACAAATAGTGCAAGCAACGATCATGTATTGATCAATCACATATGTAAAAATTTTGTTCATGTACATCAGATGAAGTTCAAGTATGTGAGGAGTGAGTTCAGGTACGTAAGATGCTCCAAATAAAAAATGGATGCCACTGGATGGTTCAGAGCTTGAGATCACGTACGTCATAAATGGGCCGCGTATGTGAACTGGGTATTTTGCTAAGATAAATGTACGTGAAGTATAATGTCACGTACGTGTGCTGGAGATGGTTCAAGTCACATATGTGAGAATACTCTCACATTGCATTAAATACACCCCATATCAAACTACAATGACTATAATCCATATCATAATGGTCTGAAATTAAGAGAGAAGTATAAACACATGCTTGGGAGGCCAGAAACATTAACTACAACAATTGAGCATTTGTTTCTAAAAATAACCAAGCATCAAAGCATTGATTTTCTCGCTCTTATTAATACAAGTGTATTATTCATTCAATTCTATCACTATTGCTTGTATTACTAGATCATTTATAGTTGGTGAGTGTTTGTTAAACACATTTTTAAATAGTGATTGTTAGTGAGATCAAAGTTGTCACTACTCGAGTCAAAGGTGAACTGTCTATGGAAGTCCAGCTCATTTCGCACGAACCTCGGAGATACATATATTCTATCCAAACAATCATTTATCAAAATATGTATTTAATAAAGTATGATATATAAGAAAATAGTATAGATATAATACTTTCAAAATAAATATAAAATCGTTATAGTAAAGTCAATATCCAAAATACAAAAGTATAGTCCAGTATCCCCACAGTAACCCGGTATGGAACTTTAGTGGCAAAATATAAAAGTAGAGCTCGAATGAGGGCATTCACTGAATAGCAAAGAATGCCTCACTGGTGACGAGATGCCGAACAGATGCTGAGCGTCAACATATATCTGTAAGGCAGTCAAAGAAGATAGACAACGATAAAATGGGGGTCAGGACTCAGTGAGAAAATAGCACTCCAGATTGCCTCATACATGCCTCACAAAGACAGTTTTGAAAACCATTTCAAAATATATCGCACACGTATGTACTAATATAATATGTATACACACTACATATAATAGTTTTCAAAAAACGTTTTACCAAAATATTTGCATCCAGAGCAGACAACATGCATTCAGATAGTATCAGAGTATATATATAATTCTTATATATATATTTCTAATAGAGTCAAAATATGGGACTAGATCAGACATAACAGAATAGTGTTGTGGACTCCACCACCAGACATAACAGATCATGTATCTGGCCGGATACACGGTCACCCATTTACTCCGGTAACTAGGACCTTAGCAGAGTAGTGATATATCAAAGGTTACGTACCCTGTAACTAAGTGTCCCAAGTCTCAGAGTAATATACTATATACCATAATATAACAGACATTCATGCAGAACATATTTCCATATTTTTAGAACACACGCATATATATATACCAATATATATATATATATTAGTAAAGTAAAAGCGTTGGTTGTTACAAACCACATAAGTCCGATTAATAATTAGTCAAATATTTATTAGTCAGATTTCATGTCATATCCCAACACAGCAAAAACTATATAAGTAGGAAGACATTGTCTATGTGTCTGAAGCTTTCATTTCACTCACTTGGTGTCCAAAGCTGACAATCCAATCAAGCCTCACTCGGTGGTTGATCGTGTTGGTAGGAACAGGAAGCTAGAACAGATGCATCCACAATAAATATCAAAAAAATGATGTTGCTATTATGGCGGTACCAAATATATGATATGCATATGCAGATGCTAACCCTCGAGGGCACAAAAAGCCTAACTCGAAAGAGAATCTATCACTCTCAACCTAAAATTCAGAATCTACAAAAAATTACAGATAGGTCCTCGACCCACATAAAATTATATTTTAGTCCTCATACTTTTCAAAATTTTCAACTTAGTCCTCAAAGAGTTCTACTAGTCCTTCAAGTAGTCAAAATCATCAAATAAGACTCCTAACTCTCAGAAATCACCAAATACGAAAAGATACAATCTTGGCCCCTAAAACCACGGCTTACTCGAATAAAATGGGAGCTTACTTGAGTAACCCCACCTTGAATTACTCGAGTAAGAAAAGTCTTACTCGAGTAATTCCACCATATGTTCACTCGAGTAAGTTCATGTCTTACTCGAGTGATTCCCTACCCAGAAAACTCTAGAAATCTCCAAACACGATTCAACCGATCAAAAACATCACCAATCACCCACATTTCTCCTAAATAACCTCCATAACATTATTATATACTCCAATACAACAATGCAACTCGAAATCACTCCAAAATCACTCAAACCCGAATTGGTTCATACCCATTTATGAACATCTTCGATTCTGATGATTTTGAACTTAATCTAGATGCTTTTAGACTCCCAACGCCCCGATTTAATTAACCCTAACACCCATTCTCATCATAAACACCAAGAACAACTCCAAATCCAAAATCATAGTCCTAGTCGTCAGCCCCGTCCACTCGAATAACACCAAAACCTACTCGAGTAACTCTCCCTCTTATTGGAGTAACTCACGAGTTACTCGAGTAACTCTAAGCTCATTCACACAAAAGGATTCTCTAACACCACCAACGCCCAAGCAACATCTTCGAATCCCAAGGATCGGATCGGAGACGAACGAAAGCTACAGAGACCTATGTCAAAATTCGACGGGATATTACAAAAGCGTAGATCCTTAGGTTGGTTTTTATTCTTGAACAGAAATCAAGAACATTGCAAGAGTTCTCACTTAGCTAGAAAGTGAAGTTGTAATCATGTGAAGATTATTAGTGGAAGTCCTAAGTGATGATACTTAGGTAGTGGACGTAAGCATCGAGTTGGCTAAACTACTATAAGTTCTTGTGTTCTTTCTTTGAGTGCAATTATTTTCGAAAAAAATTCAAAGCTACTCAATAACCACACTATTCAACCCTCTTCTAGTGTGGTTATTGACTCTATATGATCCACTCATGACGGGTTAATTAGTTCAAATTATGTCTAGTCAAGACTTGGGGCTCATAGGCCTAATTCAATTAGATGAGCCTTAGTTGAGCGAGTGAGAAAGATGGTCTCTATATTGTAAAAGAACTAACCTAACATTTCTATAGATAGATGCATCTAAATCTTAATTCTGGTTAATCACCATATCACTCACACCACACATAACATAACATCCACCTCGCTTCATGAGAGAACATAAGTTGTCGATCTCTGCCATGGAGAGAGAGGGGTCAGTCTTCCTTAGGAGAAAGAAATCGAGATCGTTCTGCTTCATTCACTTGGAATTGCCACATTGGTGTAGATCTATATAAGCATCTAGACGATGAACTAGTCATGCATTATCGTCGCTTCATAATGGTTGTGGTTTGCATGAAAAATTGGCATACAACTCAATCTAGTGGCAGAGCCACATGGCCCTACTGTTGCCAAAGGGAGCGCTGTGGGAGCACTCCTCTGGCGGAGCTCTGCCCTACCCTTAACAAACCTGTCTCCTCCGTAACAAATCTAAAATTTCAAATAAATCAATGGCTTCTCTTCAAACAAATCTGAAATTTCAAACAAAAATACATTTTCTTTTTTGATTCAAAATCCACAACAATCCTAAAAAACCAACAATTTTACTTTAAACAAATCAACAAAGTCTGACCTAAAACCCAAACTAGAAGCCATCTTTCTCTCCTTCTCTTTTCCCTCTCTCTCCTCAAACTCGACCTATTGCTTTGGCCTTGCTTTCTCTAGAGACAGTGTAGGCATTTCATCCTTGCATTTCACTTTTAATTTGGAGTGATTCGAATTTATGAAATGTAAATGGGTTGAAGATACAAAAATAGGATGGCTATGTCAAAGTAATAGTGTGTGTGTGTGAGAGAGATAGAGAAAGATGGAGGAGAAAGGAGTTGTGGAGGAGAGGATAAGGAGTTTCAACTGGTGGTGGAAAAGAAGAAGAAGATGGGTGATTCCTGAGTGAAGGTTTGGGTTTTATGGTTAGGTTTTATGTTATGGGCGAGTGAATGGTTTGGGTCTAATGGTTATGACTTATGAGTGTAGGATTCTTTTGGTTAGAGATTTTGAGTTGAGTAAATTTTAAGGGATGCGATGAAGTGCTTCAAATTTCTTTGCATGAGCTTTGTTCATCGATGATGAAGACAATTTGAATTCTTGTTACAGTTGAACATCATTTGTGTTCTTCTAGAGTCAACAGTCTCTCTAGTTAAGTTGAACCCAATTTTTGTTCTTGTTGTATTGATTCGTTTACAAATTTGTGTTTTGTTACAAATTCGTGTTCGCAACCCTAACCCAACATTAAATTTTGTGTGAATCCCTTTAATGTTTAAAGCTTAGATACTCTTATACAGAAGCATTGCCGGAGCCAAGATTCAACCCTTTCTTAACCAAAATCCTGGCTCCGCCACTAACTTGATCTCACTATTAATAACTATCATTATGTTAACCTGAGTGAGAGCAACTTGAATCATTTTATTTATTTCAATTTTTTTGGTTATTTGTTTTTTTTCATGTAATACCTACTATAAACTCATTCATAATACTGAATGACTTAGTAATCTCAACATATATATAGTACTAAAATCTTATAATTTCGTATCATAAACAATTTTGTACTATATTTGATTTTAGTGTGAACATTTAGTACTATATACCTATTCATGACACTAAAACATTTAACACTTTCAATGAATTTTATAGTACTAAAATCTTATAATTTTGTATCATATACAATTTGGTATTATATTTGATTTTGGTTTGAACATTTGGCACTAGAAACTCATTTATAATAATAAATCATTTAATACTCTTAACGAATTTATAGTACTAAAATATCATAATTTTGTATTATATAGAATTTAGTACTATATGTGATTTTAGTTTGAACATTTAGTACTATGATCTTATTTGTGATACTAAATTATTTAGTACTTTCATCAAATTTATAGTACTAAAATTTCATTTTTTTGTATCATATTAAATTTAGTATTATATTAATTTTTGTTTTGAATATTTATTACTATAAATTTATTAATGATACTAAATCATTAAATATATACTCTAAACAAATTTATAGTACTAAAATATTATAATTTCGTATAATAAAAAATTTAGTATTATATTGATTTTAGTTTTAAACATTTAGTACTATGACTCATTCACAATATAAATTATTCTCTCAATGAATTTATAGTATTAAAATATCGTAATTTTGTATCATAAATTTTTTTATATAAATCAGGTGTATACTCAATTAAATTTAATTTTCTGATCTAATAGATCTCATTATTTGATCTAAGTCGCTACACCATGGACCCAAAGATTGGTACTTGAAAAACTGTTTTGACAGATTATTTTAGGAGCCATTGCCAAACAGAATGCCTATTATTAATAGTTGTGTTGTTTCAAAGCACAAGCTTTGGCTTTCTATAATTAGCATGAAATAAGAACTAATCTGCACATCTTATCGTCATTCTCTCCTTGCTACTACCAAATTTTATTTCCTTTAAATTCGTTTTGGGAGAGGCAGTAGAAATTGTTGCCTACTGTCTCTGGGGCTTTGTTCATATCCTGGAGTAATTTGCCTGTAACCCTCAACATCTTGTTGGGGGCGAATCATTAGTATAAATAATAGCAGGATGGGGAGGAGTTCTAAAAGTGGTTAATTTTGCGACAATTGCTGATGTGTCTGCTCTGAAAGTGAAGCATTATTTAGCCCTCAATTTCGTTTAACATTGTTGCTTTGCCAATATTAAGAAAAACTAAACGACATGGAGTTACTTTGAAGGACAAGCCTTCTCATAGTTACGACTCCCACTATCTATAGGTAGGTTAATTCCACCTTGCATCTTGTCAGCTACTTCGGGCGGTCTGGGTCTGGGTTGTTCGAAGAGTCACTCTCCCTACTCAGTCAAGTTGTGAGGAAGAATATTCATTTTTTTAATGCAATGATCAATTTACTTTTGGAGAATGTACGCATCCGAACCGTACTCAAAGTGTTCGATGAATTGCTCCAACCGCATGCGAGGCCTGATTGGTTACGATACGTATGTTGTTGAGTTTTGTCGTGTAAAGACAGGGATGTGGATGGGGAAGAAGAATGTTGTTACTATATATTGAGAGGCATGACATTATTTACATTCCTAGATTAACGAGACTCTTGAGAGAGGCGCAAGAACTTGGAACTGCTATTCAGCCAGACAGCCACTGGTGGAGGTGATCACAAGGTTTGCTCTTTCCATCATTATTCCAACACTGAATTTGTGTGTGTTTTATGATTTGCTATATTTGGTTAGATAGAAAGTTGTTTGACATGAAGAAGGGAGGAGGCCTACAACTAGATAGGTTGCTCCGGTGAGAAAAAGGGAAAGACGAAAAAAAAAAAGAGCAACAAAAGATAAAAGAAAAGAACTTTCAGGTTATTTTTGTATGTTTGTTTCTGCTGATTTATAAGATTCAACCTCTGCTTAGTTAGAATCTTTGTTCCCACTGTTTACATCAGCTCTCTTTAAAACACAATGGAACTGACCAATTTTTTGGCCAGTTCTGCAGGTATTTAGAAGATTATATCGAGAAGTTTGCCTTGGTCGGGTCTTTGCTGCTATTAAATATAAATGAGCTAAGTTTCTTTTGGACATATGTCATTTATCTCTTTCTAATAGTGAAAATTGGTTTTAAATTAATCTGATAGTTAGAAGACTGCACATGCAAAAAAAAAGACTTTTTAATATATTGTCATCTCTATAATCGTTAAATTAATTTTAATTCAATCTCTGCCTTTAAAAGAAGATAAAAGGATATTAGTTCTACACGATAATAGTTCAATCCTTAAATATAAGCCCGTAAGTGTAGTAATGTATAATATTGGCAATGGTCTAAAGGTTTTATTTTGAGACTTTTATTTGTTTTAGGTTTTTTTCTTGCGTTGTAACAACTGCTGATGTTGTTTATGGGGTCTAGGCTAATTATCATCTTCAAATTACTGGTAAATTTATACTGCATATGCTAACCCCGAATCCCCGATCTTATAATGGTTTTGAAGGTTCTGCTTCAATTTCATAAAATTGTTTGTTTGTGTTTAAAGCCGACCACTGTTGGAGGAAGTTTTGGAGGCACCAAGGAAGAAAAATGTAAACAATGATTTGAGTTGTATCGTCGAATATATTGGGATTTTCTTCTTCATGATTTCTATGTTTTTAATAACTCCCTGCAAGAATAGCAAAGCAGCTGTATGAGAATTGCGAGAGAGAGTAGAGAAGGCTTGCAGTTCTCTTATTTTTCTAACCAGCAGACTTGCTGCTCTTATTTTTCTTGGTTTTCAATACTATCTGCTCTGCTCCTATTTAAGTCATGTTCACGAAGAGTGTGATATAATGGCACAAATGAATGTTTTCTGGCCGCGGAGATCGACTATCCCGCACGGCGTCCCTAAGTTTAGCGGCGGTGAAGTGTAGCGGCGGAGATAATGAAAAGCGGCGGCGGTGTGCGGCGCCAGGGTTTTCGACTGGAAGGTGTAGGTGTGTAGAATACAACATTACGCTGACAGTCCCAGCGTTTTGTAAAATTGGACGAGCAGTCACTGAAGTTACGAAATTGCATGTTTCAATTGTCTAACTTTGCCAAATTATATTACCGGTCCCATAAATTATGAAATCAATTTTAAAAAAAGTTGTAAATGCTTGTACACTTTTGTACACCAATAATTCATATTGTGTACACCTGTTGTAACACCCCAGATTTATTATTTTCTTAATGTTAGACTATTATGCAATTAATAATTATAAGGTGGGGAGGAATATTAATTTTGGGAGGTGATTAACTTGTATTTTTAATAGTTTAATGGTATTTGGGTAAATATAAGAAAAACATAAGGGTAAGATTGGAAGAAAAAGGTGAAGAGAAGTCTAGAAAGTTGGAGTTGTGGCTGTCATTTGTGCAGTAAACAAAAAGAGAAAAAGAAGAAGAGAGAGAGAGAGAAAAGAAGGGCTTTAGAGAGAGAACTTCAAATAACCATAACTTGAGTTGTAGAGGTCTGATTGATGATCTGTAAAAAGGGTTGTTCTCTTGGTCATCCCCTCTTTCATTTCTGTACAGTGGTGGCCAGTGAAACTGCCAGAATCTGGCGGCAGGAAGGAAGGAATTTCGAACGTTTTTGGTGGATTTTTGACGAACTAGAAGGAATTTGGACGTGAGGTTGCTACCACTAGATTCCTCTGACTAAGATCTAAGAGTTTGTGTTAGTGGTTTATTTTTTGGCAACATTATAGTGACCGACCAGCGATTCTCCGACGACGTTCCGATGGGATATTTTTGGTCCAATAGTGAGTTTTTAGTTTTTGTGACTAAAGTTCAATGGGTATGATGAGATTTGATGGATTTAAGTTATTGAATTTTTATGGAGTTATTTATTTAATTCTATGATGAGGAATAATTGTGAATATTGGTTATTGATGTTGATGACGATGATTAGCTTAAGAAGTTGACATGGAGTTAATGAGAAAGTGAATATTGTGTTATTGTTATTGTTTATGAGAATAAGCAAAAGAATAAAGGACTTTGTGAGTGGTAAAGGAGTAAGAATGGAATTGAGAATCAATAAATGGAATAGAGTGTGTTGGTAAACTATGAGGAGTTAAGAGTGTCAATCATATTTCGTCTCAGTCCAACATTGTTAGTGACATAGTTAAGTTCGAAATACATTTTTACTCGAAGTCTTATATGTTCCTCTTTTAAAATTCTTATAATAGGAGGAAATCCTGTAAAGTCACCTGACAGCGGGGGTACTTCAACCATCTGAGTCTAGATTTGTTCTCTGTTTTGGCCAAGTGAGTGGACATATATACAACTTAGGTTATTTCAAAAGTATAATTATATATATGTTTTCTGTGAAAAATGCATGGATTTGAGAAATAATTATTTTCTTATATAACCAAGGAGCAGTATTGGATATTTTCAGTTATTTATGTATTAAGCAGCATGCATAAAGATGATTTTTAAAGGCATTCATGCATTGAACAAAAGCAATGAGATAATAATATTCATATATCAAATGGGTTAAATGATTAACTTATAATGGTATACACCTATAATAAGATGTGTTGGACTATTAAACTATGAGACTGTATTATTGATTATACTCTTCTAGTGTGTTGTACTGTGATCTTGCGGAGGGAATGATTTGAGATTTGAGATGAAGGATCCAAGGATCCGAGACAGTTGGCCAATTAGTTTCAGTTTGACCCTTATGGTGTCAATTACTATTTTAGCCCATAAGACAGTCAGTTAAGCCCTTTTGAGCAAGGTACTATTTTAGCTCTTAAGGTTGTTGGTTGAGATTAATCATGACTTGGAATGCTAGCTATGGATTATATTTATATTTTAGCATCCAAGTAGCTTGAAAACAGTTCAGTATATTATGGGTGTATGATCAGTGATACCATAACTTGCTATTGAGCTATTTATATGCGATATGATCTCATGTTTTATTTGCATTACATTATTTTCTAGAACTGCTATTTTATTAGTAAACAGGTATGGTATGGTTAGAGGAATTTGCTAAGAGTAATGAGAAGATTGATTTATAAATAATTGAGATTGATGAGTTGGTTTTAATAATAAAGAAATGTTGAACTATTGATATGGAATTGAGTTAATGGATATTTATACTATAATGATAACCCATTTATTGTTCCCTCTTTGTTGTATATGTGCCCACTCACGAGTTTTATACTCACTCCCTTCTCCTCCTTTCCAGATTTGTAAAAGAAAGAAGGATTCTTCGCCATATTGCAGTATCGTCTTCAGAGTTCTTAGAAGAGGTTGGGCCAACAATAGGAGTAAAGCTTTGTCCATGTTATTTTGGAACTTGTCTTTCTAGAATAGTTATGTATTTATTTAGAAAGCTCTGATACCTTGTTTATCTTTGATTGTATTTTGGATATAAACTTGAGATGCTTTATGCTGTGAACTATAATAAATATGACTTGGTATCTCAGTTTATTTATGTTGTGAGAGCAAGATGAGTTTGAATAAGCAACAGGTTAATCAAAATACACTATCACCTTACCTTTGAGAGATGGGTGTGACACCTGTGTACACCCAAAAACCACGACGTGTACACCAATATATACTTATGTACATCAAATTGGAAACCATTAAATAATTTAAGATAAATAATTGTTAAACGCTGTGTACACTAATGTACACCCGTGTACACTTGTGTAGTTAAATCAATTTTTTTTAAAAAAATTGTGAACGCAAATAAAAACTTTTTAAAAACCCTAAGCTCCGTTTTTCTTGGAGCTTCCTCGTTTCGCTCGCCGCTGGTTTTTCCAACGCTGCAATCGCCATGCATGGGCCTCCTCTTCTGATCAATAGGTGATGCCTCACTCAGTTGTTCATCAGCTTTTCTCTCCTCACAGGCCACTACTCTCTTACGTTACGGCAGTTAGCCATAACTCCATGCCTTCTGTCACCCCCAATGCTACGGCGCCGCCAACCCCTGTTAACCTTGGTGGTTTCCTCTTAGTGACGGTTTCTCAAGTAGTCTATGAAGAACGACTCTAAGACTGCCAATTTTCCCTCATTGGCAAACTGATTCTCTCAAAGAGTGAGTCCCCATGGCTGCACAAGGATTTGAAGGATAAACTTTCTTCTATATGGGGTTTAAAGTCTCGGTGGAAGCTAATCTCTTTAGGCAAAGGTTACTATCATATCTTCTTGACTTCTCAATCGGATCAGAAACTTATTTGGAGCAATGGGGTTGTCATTCTCAAACTGGGGATTTTTCAATTACAACAATGGAGTTCGGGTTTTGATCTGGAGGCTCAGAAATCTACTTCTTCCCAAGTTTGGATTCGACTTTACAAACTTCCATGGGAATTTTGGCATCCAAAGTTACTTGCAGAAATATCCAGAGGCATTGGTGTACCTATCAGAATTGATTTAAAAACCCTAGACCGGGAATTAGGGCATTTTACACGTATTCTTGTTGCCGTAGACCCATCCGTTGATTTGCATGAAAGTTTGCATATTAAACTGCCTCGCAGTCCTTCTAGATTGATGTTGTTTACAATAACCTTTCGGCGTTTTTTTAATCTTGCAGCTTTGTTGGCCATGCCTCCTTTGATTATCGATGTCATGTTAATTCCTAGGGCCCTGCCAAGTCTAAAGTTTCTTTTGTTAACACGGATCCTCAATTGAAAAAAATGGGTGCCTCATACTGATTCTTTGATTCAGAATTGTGAAACCATTGCGACTGTTACTACTATTGCACCAGCATCTTCTACTGATCATCCCCAGTCTGAGCCTCAAATGCCGTCTGTTGAGCATCTTCCAAGCGCAACAATAAACCATGCTATAACTCTTCAACCCGTTAGGTACACCTTCACTGAAAAAGGCTTAAAGACTCCGATTATGCACCATTCAGAGGTCTCTGTTGTATAGCCGATTGAAATTATTGATGCCGTATGTGCCTCGGCAGCCCATCTGGGTTCTCTTGTTGGAGAATTTTCCCTAGAATGTCTTGGTTGAGTTTGGAGAGCAGAAGCGAGTTGAAGTGAAGAGAAATCAACACCGCAATTTAGAGTGGTTCGGCCAACCTTGCCTACATCCACTACCTAAGTCTCACCAGTTAGGATTTCCACTATAACGGTGATTGATTACGACTCAATCCAATAAAGCATTATACCAAGGTTGATTGCGGCTCACACTTCTAAAGCCAACAAGATTGATTGCGGCTCACACATCTAAAGCTAACAAGGTTGATTATGGCTCACACCTCTAATGCCAACAAGGTTAATTGCGGCTCACACCTCTAAGGCTAACAAGGTTGATTACGGCTCACCCCTCTAAATCCAACAAGGTTGATTGTGGCTCACACCTTTAAAGCCAACAAGATTGATTACGACTCACCCCTCTAAAGCCTACAAGGTTGATTACGGCTCACCCCTCTAAAGCCTACCCAAGGTTGATTACGACTCAAATCTCTAAAACCATTATAATGTTGTTTTCCATAAGTTCATAACCAACATTTTCCCACTCTCAAAGAGTTTACAAAATTGTTTACAAAAGTGAAAGCTTTATGCTATGAGTACATTTGTTTGATTGATGCTCATAATCTTCTCTATAGCTTGTATTTGGTGTTTTGAGGGTGATGGAATGAAGAAAATATTTGGGAGTTGAAAGCATATGATCATCCACGTTTTTTGCCATTCCTTGATGTATTTATAGTATTTTCATGCCATATGATTGTTGCTTTAAAGAAACTAGCCGTTGGAGTGCATTTAATGATTCTGCAACTTTCTGTGATCTCCACTACGTACGTTGGAATATATAAGACGTACGTTGATCATGTTGAATTCCATGTCACGTACGTTGTACAACTCGTGACGTACGTTAATCATGTTAACTTCACAGATAACTTGCGTTGAATTTTATCTGCGTATGTTGTGCATGTATGGCGTACGTTGTTTTTTATCTGGAATAATCCAGTAGCCTTGGTTTCTTTTCTGTGCCAGGTCTATATACATTGTTGTTTGACAACGTACGTTGTGGATTCCTCTGCGTACGTTGCACATGTATAACGTGCGTTGATCAACATGCAGTGACTTATTTTGCAATTTCGAGCTCTCCAACATGTTCTACTTCAAGTCAAACGTTTTGCTCATCATCAAAACCTTTTGTACATCATCAAAACACATAAGGAACTTATTGTTGATCACCCATGATCCAACAATCTCCCACTTTTTGATGATGTCAAAACTTTGAAGAATTTAAGCACTACGTCAAAGGCAATAAATTTGATCAAGGATTTTATCCTTGTCACAAGGTTAGAATCACAAAAATGTATGATAATATCAAAAATTTTAAAATTTTCACTCCCCTTATCAAAAAAAAATTAGGCAATATTTAAATATTTTGAAGATATAATTTCTCCCCCTATTGAAAAACTTTGGTGCATAATTTTTAAAACTTCTTTTCTCCCCCTTCCTAAATCAAAACAATATCAATTAAAAAAAATGATAAGAGTTGAGGAAATTAGGAACATAGTACCAAAGTTGGCATCTCCAATGACGTAGGATCTTTTCTCCAAGGTTGTTAAGCCTTCTTGAACGGAAACCCGCTCTGATACCACTTGTTGGAGAATTTTCCCAAGTATGCCTTGGTTGAGTTTGGAGAGCAAAGAGAGTTGAAGTGAAGAGAGAAAACAACACCACAATTTAGAGTGGTTCGGCCAACCTTGCTTACATCCACTACCTAAGTCTCACCACTTAGGATTTCCAATATAACGGTGATTGATTACGGCTCAATCCAACAAAGCCTTACACCAAGGTTGATTGTGGCTCACACCTCTAAAGCCAACAAGGTTGATTGCGGCTCACACCTCTAAGGCCAACAAGTTTGATTACGACTCTCCCCTCTAAAGCCAACAAAGTTGATTGCGGCTCACACCTCTAAAGCCAACAAGGTTGATTACGTTGAATTTTATCTGCGTACGTTGTGCCTTTATTACGTATGTTGTGCATGTATGACGTATGTTGTTTTTTATCATGAGCAATCCAGTAGCCTATGTTTCTTTTCTGTGCCAGGTCTACGTACATTGTTGATTCCTTTGCGTACGTTGCACATGTATAACGTGTGTTGATCAACATGCAGTGACTTGTTTTGCAATTCCGAGCTCCTAACTTGTTCCACTTCAATTCAAACATTTTCTCATCATCAAAACCTTTTTTACATCATCAAAATGCATAAAGAACTTATTGTTGATCACCCATGATCCAACATCTCCAACTGCCCTGACAGATGTCATTCCTCATGTTTCTTGGGCGAACACTTAGAGGATATCTCTAATAACCGCAACAAATCCTCCGCCAATGAACTGGATGTCCCTCCTTCTCATGGGGATGATGAAGATGGTTGGACTAAGGTTGGTAAAAAAATGAAGAAGCCTGCCAAATCCATTAAACCTATATTAACAGTGCGTGCCTCCCACCGTCCATCGCGTCCCATTGCCCGCTTGGCCCTATGAAAGTGTTTTACTGGAATTGCAGGGGTATGGGGAATGCTGAAACTCAGAGAGCTATCTGTTCTTTTTGTGTCCTGCACTCTCCAGACATGGTTGGGATTGCTCAACCTATGGTGGAATTTTCTTCCATTCCTTATAGGTTTTAGGATTCTCTTAATTTAGAGCTGGTTGCGTTGAACTGTAAGCCTCTCCCATCTCTTTGGGTTCTTCGCCATAAAGAATTTGTTGTTTCTTATTTCACTATTGATGATCAATTTATCTCTGTTGATTTTTTAATTCACAATTGTGATCATCGTGCTACCTTTGTGTATGCAAGTGTTTGGTGTAATCGCAGGCAATATTTATGGGAAACTCTTCAGCGTGGTCTTGCTCTAAAGTCGGCTAGTTGGTTTTTGATCAGTGATTTTAATGCAACTTTGGGTCCTCAAGAAAAAACTGGTCGGTCATCTCCCTCTCTGCCTTGCATGGAGTTTAAAGCTTTTATTGAGCCTTGCAATCTGATCGATGTTCCGCATAGAGGTTCCAAATATACCTAGTGTAAGATTGTTTCTCCCTCAGATCGGACCCAAAGCAGACTTGATAGAGCATTGGGATCGGCAGATTTCTTAACCTCTTGGAATCGGGTGTCTTATTCGATCTTGGCTAGGCACTATTCGGATCATAACCCCCTTTTATTATCTTGTTCATGAGCGCCACCTTATGGTAACCCCTTTTTCAAATTTCAATCCATGTGGATTACTCATCCAGAGCTCAGGAGCTTCATTGTTGGTAATTGGAATTCTCTTATCTATCACGGGAATCCTATGCAAGTGTTGTGTAAAAAGCTCCGTACTCTTTACCAACACCTGAAAATGTGGAGTATAAGGGTTTTTGGTCATGTGGATCACAATGTCACGGCTGCCCATGAGGAATTACGGGTGATTGAGGAGGCTATTGATTCTAATGGTCTCTTGGATTCTCTTCATTTACAGGAACTTAATGCCCATGACAAACTTGACAATTGCCTCTTTCAAAAAGAAATTTTTCTCAAGGGCAAAAGTTGTATTCACTGGTTAGAAAGCGGTGATCGCAACTCTGCTTTCTATCATCACTCTATTTCTCGTCGTAAGACAAGGTGTTCGATTTTAGAAATGATTATTGATGACAATCTATCTTTTGACGAGTGTGCCATCCAATCTCATGCTATATCTTATTTTCAGAACTTGTTTACGACCCCCTCCAATCAGTTCTAAGATTTCTCCTCCGTCAGGAATACCATTCCATCTTTGGTTACTTCGGTGAAAAATGATGCCCTCTTGCGTACTCCATCATCGGAAGAGATTAGACTAACAGTTTTTGCTATGGATGCAGATAGTGCCCCATGGGTCCGGATGGCTTCTCAGGTGTTTTCTTTAAAGCTTTCTGGTACATTGTTCATAATGAGGTTTGTGCGGTTGTGCGTTTCTTTTTTGACCATGGTGTTATTTCTGCTGGTCTTAATTCTAGCAATCTTATCTTGATCCCGAAGACCCCAGAGGCCAATGAGATTATGCCTTTTCATCCCATTGTATTGAGTAACTTTGTTTTCAGGATCATTACTCGCATTCTAGCTTATTGACTTTCTGTGATTGCCACGAGTATCATTTCGGCCAATTAGTTTGGTTTCCTGAAAAATCGTCATATCTCGGACTATATTGCCCTAGCTTCGGAAGGCATTAATTTGATGAAGAAAAGATCCTTTGGCGACAATATGGCTTTGAAAGTAGACATTCACAAAGCTTTTGATACCATTGATTAGGATTTTTTATTGGAGGTCTTACTGGCATTTGGCTTTTACTATAAATTCGCTCGGTGGCTCAAGGAAATCTTTTCTTCGGCTGGCCTTTCGGTCATCTTCAATGGGTTGCCATGTGGGTACTTCTCTGTTTCCCGCGGGGTGAGGCAAAGTGACCTTTTATCTCCTTTGCTTTTCTGCCTTGCCAAAGACTAACTCAGATGTCGTATCTTTGTGTTAGTTGATTCAGGTTCTCTTACTCCATTGAGCCATGGTCGTTTTGCTTTTCCTACTCATTTGTTTTATGTTGATGACATCTTGGTGTTTTGTAGAGCTACTAAACGGAATTTAGATACCTTAAATGATCTATTTGAATCTTGGTATACTTTCAGGGCAAATGATCAGCTAGGATAAATCCAGTATTTTCTTTGGCAGCAAAATCCATTTTCGTCGCAAACAGCAACTCCTGGAGTTATCTCACATACGGCTTGGACAATTGCCTTTTCTTTACCTTGGGATTCCTATTTTTATTGGAGCTCTAAGGAGACGTTGGCTTCAAGGTATTGCTGACAAAATTCTTTCTAAATTTTCCAAATGGAAATGTGATACTCTATCTCAAGCTGGGAGGGCAAGTCTGATTAACTCTATCATTACAAGCTCTTTTTTACACTCTTTTGGAGTTTACCAATGGTCGATTGGCCTTCTTCGGCACATGGAGAAGCAGATTAAAAATTTTCTCTGGACTGGTTCAACGGTAATGCGTAAACTCATCACAATGCCTTGAAAGGTATGTTGCCAACCTATTCAAGAAGGCGGTGTGGGCTTTAAAAATCTTTGCACTCTAAATACTTCTCTTCTTTGCAAAGTTGCATGAAATATTGTTGAGGGGAAGTCTTTTGCTAGTAGGGTTTTCAGACAACATTTTCTAAATGCGAACGGGCTTCCCAAAACAGTCTACTTCAACTCTTCCATTTGGACATCCATTCATACTCATTTCTCTAATTTGTTGGATGATTTGCTTTGGTTGGTTGGGGAACATAACACCGTTAATTTTTGGCATGGCCAATGGTTAGTTCCATTGGTGGCTTCTCAACTTTGGACTTCGCATTTCATGCCGGACACTGTGGTTGTTTTCCATGCCTCTGGTGAATGGCGAATTCCTTGGCACCTTCAGGTCGCATTCCTAACTCTAGCTAGCCGTATTGATTCGGTCAAACTACTCCCTCATACTGGTGAGCACTTGATTTGGGTTCCTAGCAGAGATGGTCGAGTGACCACCAAAGCGATCTATAACTCCTTTCGCCCTGTTTGCAGCTTCTCTTTGTTGGATAATTTCGGTCTAAGCTTTTGTATGAACGGAAGCAACTTGAAAAGTAAGAGCGAAATCGACACAATGATTTATAGTGGTTCGGCCAACCTTGCCTACATCTACTACCTAAGTCTCACTTAGACTTTTCACTATCGATGATTGATTGCGTCTCAATCCAACAAGGCCAATACACGAGATTGATTCCGGCTCAACACCTCCAAGGCCTCACAATGTTGTTTTCTATAGGTTCACAACAAACCTCTCTCAATGTTGTTTTATACTTAGGTTCACAACAAACCTCTACAATGTTGTTTTCTATAGGCTTACAACAAACCTAACTCATATTCTCAAAGTGTATACAATTGGTTTACAAACAATGAAGCTCTATGCTAGAGTTGAGTATTTGAAATTGAAGGTTGAACTTTGATCTCTAGCTTGAATTTATATTTTTCTTGATGGAAATTGATAGAAAGTTTGGCTTTAAGATTTCTGATATTATTCAACACGTTCTTGGTCTTCTCTTGATGTATTTATAGCCCTTTGAATCAATATGGCCATTGGAGAGAAGAATATAGCTGTTGGAGTATGTTTAAAGTTGTCAGCTGCTATCTGTGCATGTCTTACGTACATCACGCTTTTCTTACGTACGTTATTTGGGTATTTTTACAACTTACGTACGTTTCACACATTCTTACGTACGTTGATCATGGTTCTTCATGATTCACGTATGTTGCTTAATACTTAACGTACATTTGTTTAAATCTTACGTATGTAATCCTTTCCTTACATACGTTAGACACCATTTTTAACACTCTAGTGGCTTCTTCCTATCTTCACGCCTTCTCTCACGTACGTGACTCTTTCTTGACGTACGTGAGGCCTTTGTTACGTATGTTAAACTCACACTATGTTTTTGCTTCAACTCAAATGTTTTGCACTTCATCAAAACCTTTTGGTCATCATCAAAACACATAATGAACTTATTGTTGATCACCCTTGATCCAACACTTTTTATGGCACCGTTTCATCTGTGCTCATTTTATTCCCCCTTTCCCGCTCTTTTAGTTGTTGGAAGGCTCTGCATGGAAAATTAGCTACTGAATCTAACTTGGTTCTGTGTGGCTTTGCTTTACCCTCTAGATGTCGTTTATGTCTTTGTGACGTTGAAACTGTTGATCATCTGTTGTTGAATTGCAATTTCGCTACAACGGTTTGGCAGGCGGTTTGGTCTTTGTTTGGGCAAATTTTTCCTCAATTTTCCTCTCTTTCAAGCATTTTTGATCATGATGTTGGTTTACATTTCAGTTCTCAACTTCATGCATACTGGCGGGTTGCTTTAGTAACTACAATTTGGCTAATTTGGAAAACTAGAAATGAGGCTATTTTTGAAGAGATTCAACCATCAATTCATCTCTTCCTTTGAAGTGTTTAGAGTGCAATTCGGGAAGCTAACCATTTTCAGATTGGCTCGATGAGCAATAGCCTTGTGGATCTCCATTTCATCCGGCAGCTTCACATTACGGGCTGGCCTTCCAAGGCTCCTTTGATCCTTTCAGTCTGTTGGCAAACTCCTCCACCAAATTGGATTAAGGTCAACACAAATGGCTCTGCTAGCGGCTCCACTTCAGGTGCAGGGGGAATTTTTTGTAACCAATCTCCGATAGTGAAAAGCCTAAGTGAGACTTAGGTAGTGGACGTAGGCATGATTGGCCGAACCACTATAAAAATCTTGGTGTTGTTTTTCTTGCCTCACTCCAACTCGCTTTCGCTCTCCAAAATTCACCAAGGCATCCCCGAAAAATTCTCCAACAAAAATTACTTACATATATTTTAACACAACAAATAAAAATTGTTCATGTTACATATTAAAAATTTAAAAGTAGAATAAGAATACATAACATTTACACACCTAAGTTTTATATTTTGTGCACCTTAACATACACTAAATGTTAGTATTCAAAGTAATTTCAAGTTTTACACACCTATATAAATGACTTGTCGTTTCTACGTATTAACATGAAAATATTTTTCAATTTATATTATACATGAACTAAAATATAATTTTTTGCAAGTCCAAAATTATATGAACAAAAAAATAATTATACTATGTAGGAATCTAAATTATATTGCAAGTCCAAATAGTGTCAAAAGTGGATCTAAAGTCTATTGTACAAATTTTTTTATTGCAATCCATAAGAACTATATTAGTGAACAATTTTTTCACTATTTGAATTTGTCAAATTGTATGTGCTAAATAAATCATAAATTATAAAACTTGGAATTACTTACATATCAACATAACAAATAAAAATTTTTCATGTTACATTACATATTAATAATATAAAAGTATAATAAAAGATATATAAATGAGCCTCAATTCGAGCTTCTACACGAGCCTTTATCGAGTATGTTCACGAGCATACTTAGCGAGTCTGTTCACGAACACATAAACGAGTCTGTTCACGAGCTATATATTCGAGCCTGTTCACGAGCACATATTCGAGCTTGTTCGCGAGCCTGTTCACGAATGCATAAATCAGCCTGTTCACGAGCATTTCGAGCTGAGTTTCGGCATGTTCAAGCACGGCTCGTTTATTAAACAAGCTTGATTTTTTGTTCGCGAACAGACTGATTTATTAACGAGCTGAGCTCGAACGAGCTTTTCTCAAGCCTAGCTCCAAGCCACTCGCGAGTAGCTTGGCTCGTTTACACCCCTATTTGAAATATACCCGCCTTTGGAGAGGATAAAATTTGTATATCATGCGGAATAATTTGATAGTGATTTGTAAAGGTTGGTGCTAATTTAAGCTAGAATAATTTTTTTCTTTGATGTTGTTTTAATGTTTTTATGAAATTAATTACTTATTTTAATGAAAAGAATAAATATATTTTTTAACAGGATGTTTTGTTTTGATAGATTGAGTAGATTATAATAGAAATAGATTGAATTAGGGAGAACCCTAATTGCAGCTTCGACTTGGTCAAAGCCTTTCCTTCCCTTTGGTTGCATGCTTCTTCTCACCGCCACCAACAATGGCCACCTATCGTCGTCATGATCGACTGCCTCCTTCTTCCACTATTGACTGCTACATGAGTATCTCTGAACTCTTCTCCATGCACCGAACTGCACCGCCTCTCAAGGACCATCACGCCATCAACAAGCTTTTTGATGCTTCATCGGTTTAAGTTGCGCCTCCTTCTTCCAATCTTGATTGCTAGATGGGTATCTCTGATCTCTTCTCCATGCACCGAATTGTACCGCCTCCCCAGAACCATCACACTGTTAACAAGCTTCATGCTGCTTCATCCGTTGATGTCGCACCTCCATCTTCTGTACTGCCTCACAAGGACTGTCACCAACTTGGGGCCGACTTTTGAGTATGTTGTTAAAGGATCCTCCTCAGTTTTTCTAGCAACATCGTCTCCTCCAGAAAACAAAGGCGGCCATGTCGCCATTAAAATAAATGTTAAAGCTTATGCAGAGCGTCTCCGGCTGTGTGATAATGCCTTGATTGGAAGGGTTGTGTTGTTGAAAGGTAAATTGCCATGGAAGGTGGTTGAATTGAAGGCAAAGCTTTCCTTTTTTTAGGGCTTGAGATATTGGTGGTTTATCTCCTTTTGGTGGGGATACTACCACATTATATTGAATTCGCTGGAAGACAAATGAAGAATTATGAGTCGTGGCCCGATAGCTCTTAAGCCAAGAATGCTTTGGCTTTAGAATTGGACTCCTAATTTTGATCCAGATGCACAAAAACTGACTATAGCTCAAGTTTGGGTGAGGATAAACAAGCTTGCATAGGATTACTGGCATCCTCAATTATTGGTGGACATTGCTCGGGGAGTTGAGACGCCTATGCAAATTGATAACACAACCCTAAGTGGCGATTTGGGACATTTTTTTAGAATTCTAGTGGATGTTCATCTAACAACTAAGCTTCCCGAATATTTAATGCTGGAAAAGCCTGGAAAAAGTTTTTTTTGTTGATGTGATTTACCAAAACTTACCAGAATTTTGTTCTTCTTGTTACAATGTTTGTCATTCTTTGGAAAGTTGTCGCTTGAACAAACATAAGGAGACCCGCAAGCCAAAGTCAGCTATGAAAGCAAATCTTCAGAAATCACCAGTTCCTACAAAGGCCTGGGTTCCCAAGCCACAAACGTTCCATTCACTAATGCCTTTCAGGCACTTCAAAATGATCTAGAGATTCCATTGGATGTGTCGAAAGGTATCTAAATTGACCCTGAGTCTGTTGTTGCTCCGACTTTATTGCAACCTGCGGATGTTGGCTTGCCATGATGTGAAGATGATATCTTAGTTGAGAAGTTGGTTGTTGAGCATGATAATTGTAAGGATAATGAGCTTTGCCAAGAAGTTGTTGTGCCACAGTAGGAGTTGCCTTCGATGAGTATTCTAGAGGAGCCTCAGTCGGGTAATGTTTTAGACCACGCCGATCATGAAACAGTACCTCCTACTACTGAAATTCAGCATTGTGATAGTGGTTTTGAGGTAGAGAGGGCAGACATTGCTCCAAAATCATTGGCCGAAGAAGTTGAGGAGGATGAAGGTGAGTGGATTGCCCCCTTCGTGTAAACAAAAAATGAAGAAACTGGATGGTGACGTTGGGTATCAGGCCAGGCTATCTCGGCGTCTGACGCGGCAACCTATTCGTTATCAATGAAGGTTTTATGCTGGAATTGTAAGGGTATCGATAATTTGGATACTCGAAGAAATGTGCATAATCTCTGTTCTTTGAGTAAATTGGTTATTCTTTGCATTGATAAACCATTTGTTGCTTTTCACAAACACAAAGGACACTTTCTCTCTTTAGGTGTTTCTTAAAAACGATGTTCCTAATCCGGTTGGTGTATACCCTTCTGAACAACATATATCTTTTAAATTATGTATACAAAATCGGTTCTTTAAATTCTCTTTTATCTATGCTAGTGTTTGGCGGAATCAAAGGTTGCATTTATGGGAGGACTTGGCCTTTTTTTTGAGTTCACAAGTCCCTTGGGTAGTCATGGGTTATTTTAATGTTTTAAGAGGAGTGCATGAGAAAACAAGCAGACCTCCAGCTTCTCTTCCTTGTCGAGAGTTTAATCAATTTATTGAGTCCTTTGAGCTACTATAAATTCCTCATCATGAAGTGCAATTTACTTGGTGTAACAGTAGAGGGGGTCTTCCCAGGTGAAAGGTTTGCTTGATAGAACATTGGTGAATTCTCATTCTCTAGATGCCTGGTCTTAGATATCTTGTGTGGCATTGGCAAGACATAATTCAGATCACTCTCCAGTGGTTTTGTCTTGTGAGACGCTGAATTTTACTCCTTCTACCAGGTTTCATTTTCTTTCTATGTTGTTATCTCATACTGGGTTGCAATAATTTTTACTATAAGATTATCACTACAATTCTGGAGGACGGTCTCTCTCTAGTGGCGGCTAGAATTATATCACCACAACAATTTAGTTTCATCAAGGGCAGACTTATAGGTTGCATTTTAGGCATATTTTAGGTTGCATTTTATGTTTGTTATGCATTATAAATCGTTATTATTCGAGTCTTTTTATGTCTTTTGTCTTCTTTGGTGGTTTAGGTGAAACGTTGGTAAAACATAAGGATTTGGAGCTATTTTGGGGGTATTTCAACATTGATTGCATTTCGGCAATGCCATGCCATAGAGGAACGTTGACTGGGCTGACTTATTTTGTATTGGGCATCGTGCAGTGTTGGGCCTCGGTTTTTGAACCTTATGGACGTGTCTAAAGGCTGCTGACCTATTTTCACTGTTGGAACAAAACAATTAACATTATTATTATTGTTTTTAGCTACTTTTGAGGGGAATTAGGTTTTCCAAATTAGGACACATTTATATACATATACCTTGTTTATGTGATTGGTGCCTCTCTATCACGACCCATTCCCGGGACCATGACCGGCGTAAGAGGTGAACCGTCTATGGGAGTCTGGCCCATCCCGCACAAGCCTCCGTAGTACAGAACTTCTACCCAAATATTATATTTAAAGAAATATGAAAAACAAATTAAAGTATAATATTTGTTTATTAAAAATAAATCATATATATAATATTAAATGCATAAATTATTTCAAATTAAAACATTTGAAATGTCAGAAACAATAACAGAAACATAACACATCCCACAAGAACCCGGTGTTGAGTATCTAACAAATCATACAAATGGGTCCGGTCAAAAGGGCACTAACCGCAACATTAGAATCCCTCACTGAGCATCAAAAGCCAATGAACATAATTTCTCAGAGTCACCTGCAAGATGATAATAACATGGACAAAACAAACAAAGAAAAAGGGTCAAACCCTGTGAGTGAGGGACAACACTCCAGATCGCATCATACGTGCCTCACAAATACTGGTTTGAAAACCATTTGAAAAC
>CAODLS010104399.1:0-14903 GCA_948243855.1 Flueggea neowawraea | reverse complement strand
GGTTTGGTAACAGCTTTAAAAGAAAGGGTTTTCAGAAGTTTTGAAATATTTTAAGATGTTTTATTTGAAACTTTTGTTAAAGCAAAAGGATTTCGAAAGAATCTTATTTGAGTTTTAAAGCATCTGAGTTTTAGTTATTTTGAAAATATTTTGCAAAATAACGTCTACGTGGCGAAGTTTTGAATTCTGATAAAAGTTTTCGGTAAAATGGTTTTGGATTTCTGAAATATTTAGTACAACCTAAAAAGGGGTTTTCTTTTAAAAGCTCCGATAAGATAAAATGGTTTTTGAAAGGTTTTGATTTGGTTTTGAAAGCATGACAACTTTAATAAGGTTTGGAAAGGTTCTTTAAAGATTCCGGTTTAGTTCTAGAAGTATTTCGTGCATGTTTTTTGCTTTGGTTGCAAACGATTTCGAAATATTTTCGTGGAAACCATACTATGTATATAGTGTATACGTATGTATGCATGTCCTATACCGCATGTGTTAGTTTTCAAATGGTTTCCAAACCAGTCTTTGTGAGGCACGTATGAGGCGATCTGGGGTGTTATCCCTCACTCACAGGGTTTGACCCTTTTTTCTTTTTTTTTTTTTGTTTTATCCCTGTTATTATCATCTTGTAGGTGACTTTGGGGAATTATATTCATTGGTTTTTTATGCTCAGTGAGAGATTATGATGTTGCGGTCAGTGCCCTTTTGACCGGGCCCATTTGTATGATTTGTTAGATGCTCCACACCGGGTTTCTGTGGGATGTGTTATGTTTTTGTTATTATTTCTGACATTTCAAATGTTTTAATTTGAAATAATTTCCGCACTTAATATTATATATGTTTTGTTTTTAATAAACAAAAATTATACTTTTATTTGTTATTCATATTTCTTTAAATATGATATTTGGGTAGAAGTTCTGTACTATGGAGGCTTGTAAGGGATGGGCCGGGCTCCCATAGACGGTTCACCTCGTACATCGGTCATGGTCCCAGGAATGGGTCATGACAATATTAGTTATGTGTTCTGACTTGGCAGAAAAGTCAATTCACGTAATAGTGAGGAACACATATAAGTGTGTGACAAGAGAAGCTAAGATCATAGCTTTGTTAGTTACGGTGTAATGTGAACGTTAGCTCTACAGTGGAATGGTCCACTTAGCACTAGCCACTTAAAGAATCTATGATAGTCTTTAAGTGACAATCGACCTTGATTGCTTAAAGATCGAGAAGATCTTTCATAAGTCTAAGAAAATCGAGACCAAGTATCATTTTGTGAAAGACTTGGTTGCACAAAGACAAGTGAAATTATACAAGTTTCACAAGAATAAGTGAACTAGGAATGTAAGTCAATGAGAGATGTGATTGTAGATCCATTAATAAAAGCCCACAAGGAATAAGTTTTTTAAGACCCGCATGACACACGAAGTATGTAATCCCTTAAAACATGTTTAATAAGATCATCGTAAGCAATACACGAGCACAAATGTTGAGAGTTAACATTTGTTATAGCGTTAAGTGTGAAAGCATGTTGGACAGAAAAGTAACCCACTCACACGGGTGTTTACCTTAGTTTTCCTAGTTTGTTGGGAAAGAACTAAGATGAGGCTGCTTTTGAACGTAGAAAGAGAGCGCGTTCATAATCAAAAGGTCGTCTTGTATTTTATAATTGTAAGTTCTTTGTAAAAGGGCAAGAAAAATTCGTATGAAAAGATACGTACACCATAGGATAAACTTCTATGAGATCATTAAATGATCAGATGCTAAAATTGAGAGACTTTTAGCATATTCTGTCTTAAAGTCAGAAGTAATCCTGTTAAGTGTGGATTAAGGTTAGATGACGAAATGCATCGTAACCGAAACTTTTGTGCGGTGTTGACAATGTTGTATAAACATGCGCTCCTTCAATGGAAGGAAAGAACACCACAACACATGATCATATCATGTGTGCTAAATACACGACCATAGGGATGGAAAAGATGAAAATGATCTCACTTTTCCTAGCGTAAGACCCTGCCGTGAACATGTAGTTCTTGGTACTACCTACCCTTAGAACCCTTAACATATTCAAAACATGTAGTTGAGTTTGGCTACTTCAACTTGTCGTTAATGGTCATGATTGATTCGACCAAGCGTGACTAGCTGAGCAAATAAACTTGGCTATATGGATTGTCTGGTGTAAGATGGGAAGTTCGTTTCTAGACGCATTTGTACTAGTCTTATAAGTTTGTTAAGCTAGCTCTCATGTAGCGTGTCACATGATGTGTGAACTTTGAGAAAAGTTTTAGTGAAATCATGAAGTTCGAAAGCAATGATTGTGTGGTTACAAACTAGGGAGGGCATAAGTTTCTAGCAGTCTAAGCTGATGTTGCATATAAATGGGCATAATGGAGTTGTTCTGCGAAAAGACGCTTTCTAGCAGGATTGCGTTAAGAGCTGTTATATATCCCTAACAGGTGTATAGCAATTACGCTCTCATCGTATGCTGGTCGCGCAGTCTATTTGTCTGTATGACGAGAGGATCGAGCATGGTTACCAAAGTACTAACCATATTACATGACGTGTTAAGGTTCCATCATGTACGAGTGAAAGATGTTGGAAAAGCAGTCTGCCTATGACAGATGAACTGAACCGATCGGTCAAGGTGTGAACTGGGACCGTGAACCGAGACCAATTGGTAAGTCCAATTAAGTTGGGCCCATAAGACTCATTAGGCCCACAGGCCGTTAGGCCCATTTGTTGCCTATAAATAGAGGTGAGGGAGGAGAAGAAAGAGTGGTGGAGAAAGTGGAGAAGAGATGAGAAAATGAGAAGGAAAGAAAAGAAAGAAAAGAGAGGAGGAGAAGAAAAGAAAAGAAAAAAAAAAAGAAGAAAAGAAAGAAAGAAAAAGAGAGGGAGGAAAAATGTTTCCTCATTCCCCTTCTATAACCCGCTTCTTTCTCCTTCCTCCGTAATATCTCTCTCCATCCGGAAGAATATGTTCTTCCTGGGTACTCGATCCGCGTGGCATCTAGACTGCGAACGAGCCAAGCACTCCCGTCGACTATCCGACCGTGATTTGCTCGCGAGACTAACATCAAAACCTGGTCCTGCAGCTGCTGGTTGCTGCTATGTTTCCGCCGGAATCGAGGTATGTAACTTGAACTGCCTTTTAATACTGTTTATTAGTTAAATTCATACAAGATTCCTTCAAGTATATTCCTTTTGATCATTATATCTAACTAGTATCATGTAATATATATATTGAATAATTAAAGAGGTAATATTTTTCAGTCCTACAATTTATCTTACATTATCAAATCAGATTTGTAATTTATCTACTTAATCTAAAAAACAATTAGCCACATATGAGCATCCATTTCAAATTTAAAACGAAAGAGGGATGTGGACAATAATTTCCCTTGCACAGCAAGGCACATGATTAAACCCTAAGTGCTTTAACTGCAATAAACCTTAATAATTGTGGCATACCATAATTTGACTGATAACTTAATCATTGTTGAAGAAAGAAACATAATGATGGAGCTCTCTCTCGTCGTCACTTTAAGTAGCTGTTTAGTTTCTGACTTTCTGTTTAGTCTCTTTATTAATTGCTTTAGCAATTTAATTTTGAATAGACCCACAAACCAGAATAAATAGTTTGAAGCAATTTAGATGTGCAAATGGAAGGGTCCATGACGTTCTAAAAGTTGAAATTAAAAACAAATACGTTATAGCTAGTGTCACATAAATTTTCGACTTATAAACATTTTTATGCCCATTCAATCCACTTGTAACTCATTGAATTAGAATTAATTTCAGTCTTAAAAATCAAATATTGTTTGAAGCATATGATGTGCAATTGGGCTTGCTCTAAAAGAGTGTATACGGAACGTTATTTCTTCAAAAAATAAAAAAAAAATAAAGAAAGTAAAATGTTCAGTATCAGGGCGGCTAAAGTCAACCTGGTCTTCGAACCATTTTTTATAAGGGCCTAAAACAACTTTTATAGGAGTTAATTATACGGATTATCATAATTAAAATTTGAATTTTGAAAAAAGCTATTTATAATTGGTAATTATTTGAATGACACATTTTTAACTTCAAGTTTATTGTATACCATTTTTTTAATTTTGATTATTAAAAATACCAAATTTAGTCAAATAAAATTCGATTTCTCATGATATTTCCTCACATTTTTCTCTCTCTACATTTCTCTCTCCTCGTTTCTCTCCATGTTCTCTCCTTGTTTCTCCGCTATGTTCTCTTCTCTCTCTTTGTCTGTTCACTTCTTTCTCTCCTCTCATTCGATCTCATTTGTTCTCTTCTTTTCTCTCTAACCTCTCTTTTTCTATCTCACCTATCCTCTCCTCCACTTCCTATCGTACCTCATCTCTCTCTCTCTCTCTCTCTCTCTCTTTCTCCTTTCCTTTTCCTCCTCCTTTCATCATCTCTGTGGGACCATCAGATCTGGACTCGATCAAAAAACACACAAGAGAGATGAAACCGATTTGAAATCACTACTCACTGTTGCAAATTGATAACAAAGAGATGACAGGAAGTGACGTTGAGATCCGAACAGACAGAGAAGGAGAACATCACCGCTTATGGAGGATAGATTGATGAACACAATGGAGACGCGACTAAACCAATTTGATGTTGTTTTGGTGCAGATCTATTGTTTTTTTATTGAGTGACGTGATGGTTACAAGGGAGAGAGACGGCTTGCGAAGGAAGGAGGCCGTCAATGGTTGATTTTGTGTAATGGCGTTTGCTTTGGTATTGGAGTGGTTGTGGCATTGCAACGGTGATTAGGGTTTCACAAACCCTAGTTGTTGCATTCTTTCTTATATATATATATAAAAGAGCTCCGTCGATTGTTGATTTTGTTGAGTTTGGTTGATTTGTGCAGGTTAATTCTATTGAGTTTGGTTGATTTTATTGAGTTTTGTGGTGGTGGTGCCAACAACTAGAAATTGCCAAACCCTAGCCACTTGTTTTTTTAGTGTTGATGGTGGCAGAGATCGAATTGGTATTGGTTGTGGTGAAAATCTAAAATTGATGTTGCGTGCACCTTTTACGACATTTTTGTATACCTTTTGAATATCTTTGAAGACCTTTGTAAACCATTATAGACCTTTAAATACACTTATGTACACCAAATTCATTACCATTAAATAAATTAGATTTTGTAAATATCTTGTACACTGAATTTATATACACAAATAATTCATCTTAATTTAAAACAAATTGCACCAAAAATTTATTAAATCAAAATTCTTATAAAAAATTGTGGCATTTAAAGACCTTCGAAGACTTTTTAAAAACCTTTAAAGACATTTAAAGACCTGACCTTTAAAGACCTTTGAAGCTCTATGGAGACTTTTGAAGATCTTCGAAAAGCTTTTGAAAACTTGTGGAAACCATTGAAGACCTTAAAAAATAAGATATTTTGTTTTGGTTGGCAATCATTTTTTGCTAAAAAATAATTTTTCGCTAAGGTATCGCAATTTTTAGTGAAAATATTTCAATTTCTCAGATTATTTATAAATTTGGCATTTTTAAACAAAATTTCACTCAAGTTTCTATTTGAGAGAATAAGTTTGGGTGGACCTATTTTTCAAATACAGAATTTATTTGTGATAATTATGTGATTCACCACAAAATGTTTGCAAAATTTGCAACGTACGAACTGAGTATGCTTATTACAAATACACTTTACAATATTTCATACCTACACGTACAATTATTTATATATTGTTGGACTGTTGTTTGTTTATTGTTTATGTTGTTCTTTTATTCCAAAATTCAAGGTATCATATTTATATGTTGTTTATAAACAACATTCAATCAATTCTACTCAGTATATAAACAGAAAATAATACATAAACAACATATAAACAAGATATCAACAATCTATTAAAGTTGTGGAATTTTTGTTTATATGTTGTTGACATGTTGTTGATTTGTTGTTTATGTTGTGCTATTATTTTGAAATTCAAAATATTTTATTTATATGCTGTTATAAACTATTGATATATTATTTATAAATAAAATTCAATCAATTCCAATCAATATATGAACAAGAAATAACATATAAATAATATATAAACAACATATAAACATATATAAACAAATATAAACATATATAAAGAACATATAAATATATATAAATAAATCAGTAAATTATAAACATAAACAACTTATAAACAACATATAAATAAATATAAACAAAAATTCGTGTGGTTATAATTTTTATTTGTTGAACGTGTACTTGCAATTTCGAAACTAGGGTTTAAATCTCCCAATTTATTTTTTTGATGAAAGTGTGATTTTCCCCACTTTATAGCCCAAATAATTGGGCTTGGCTCAAAAATATTGGCTTGAATGAATTAATCATGGCTTGGGTTAAGGGTTTTTTACCCAATCGGACTTGGCCCAAGAATAATAATTAAAAGAGTTAATTATCCCATGTGCTCTTGAAAAAAATTAATTTATAATAATATATCCCATCTTTTCTATATTATAATAATAAAATTTTTAAATTTTAATTTGTAAGAATATCATTTTCAAAATTATGGAATTTAAAAATGTCACATTAATGCCAGTGGAGATCCTTATTGTCATGACCCAAAATTAGATCATGACCGGCGTACGAGACGAACCATCTGTGGAGCCTGACTCATCTCGTACAAATCTCAGAGTATAGAACTTATACCCAAATTCTAAATTACAAACCATAATTAAATAAAAATAAATAAAAGTTTTTCATTTATAAAAATAATTTCTAAATAATTAAACATAAATATAAATCAATATATAAGAAAATATTTGTAAATAAATGTCATAAACCAAAATAAACAAAATATTCAGATACAAACATAACCCACAGAAACCCGGTGTGAAGCCAATAACAAATATACAAACTGGGCCCGAACAAAAGGGTACTCACTGCCGAAAAAGATGCCTCACTGAGTAGGAAAGATCAGATGACCACTATTAAACAAACCTGAAAAACAAATAAGTTTAAAGCAAAACAAGAAAAAGAAATGGGTCAGAACTCAGTGAGGAATAACACTCCAAAGCAGCTTTAGGCCTCATGTAAATCATTTTAAAAACATTTTCAAAAAATAGCACATACAAATATATGTTATATATATATATATATATGAGAGAGAGAGAGAGAGAGAGTCAGACAATAGGACTAGAATCAGATCTCAAATTATATGTGGACTACTGCCACAAAATAAATCGATACCAACTCACATGTGTTTGCACTGGACACATAGTCACCATCTTACTCTGGTAACTAGACCTTCACAAAGCAGTGATATACAAAAGGTTACGTACGCTGTAGCATAGGTGTCCAAAGTTAGATTAAAACAAACTAATAATATTTCAAACTAAGCAGACATGCAAATAAGATAATTGTTTTACAGAAAATATATATTTAATATATATTTATGTATATCAAAAATCAGAAGCAGATTACTAAACAAAATAGTTATAATAGAAAATATATTGATATTTAGGTAGAAAATTTATTACAAAAAATAAGTTAAAAATCTAGAACAATATATTTATTATCAAATTCATAATAAATATCAAATAGAACATTTATTTTCGAAAATAAAATAATTTTCGAACAAATGTTTCTAACAAAGAATCCAAACACTTCAAAAACATATAGAATTTATAAGACACAACCTATGTGTCTAAAGCTGTAATCGCACTCACCTGAACGCCAAACTAAATAATCTAAGTCAAGGTCCACTGGTGAAGGACGAGTCACCTCGAAAACTGAGCATAATTGAAAACAGAAATTTATCCCATGGGATCAGACACAGTAGCTGTGGCAATACAAAAATGTATGAAATGCAAATGAAAATTCCAAATCTTCGACAATACTATAAATTCTATTTTCGATCTAATATTTAATATTTCCGAAAATTCAACATCTCCTAAATTCACAGTTTAATTCTCAAAACCTCAAAAAATCACAAATTAAACTAAATTTTTTATTATTTACAAATTAAATCTCGAAATATTTCAAATTACAAATTAAGTCTCCAATTTTCTTATAATTGCAAATTTATCCTGAACTTTCTTAAAATTTCAAATATGTCCCCATTTATCGTAAATTTCAAATCTTAGGAGGTATGCAAAATATCCGACTAGTCCTCAATTTATTCAGAGTCAATAGGAAAATTATCTTTGGTCTTCGTGCAAAACAATTATTAAAAAATGTCACAAAACTCGAACCGAGCGGAACTCAATGTTTTCAATCATTCCAATCTACTCTAAATAGTCCCAAAAATCCAATTTCACTCTCGTTTCCACTCAAATCCACCGAAAACTGTCTAGTTCGTCATTAGAAAATTAGGACCCAAATACCCATTTACAGACAATTATCAATTCATTATTTCCAAGCTAAATTCATGTTCTCCCATTTTTCTTTCAATTTCCATTTAAATAAACAACTTTAATAACTTCAAAATTTCATTAATCACCCAAATAACATTTAAAAATCAAAATTAACCCTTTAAACATTAAAAATAAAATTTGAATTTTAACGGAAAATTGTTTAATCAAAAATAAACAAAATATTACATTAATAGGACAAATTGAAAAATAATAATTTTAGTTAATAAAAATCAACAAATTTAATCATATAAAAAATTGTAAAACAAGTAAAATACGTTCCTTGACTATGAAATTAATAGAAATTTATTTAACGAAAAAATTATTGGAAAATTAGTGGGGAAAAAATGCAAGGTATTACACTTATGGAGACCTCTAGTGCAGACCCTTCGAGACCACCGGTGGAAACCTATAGAGACCTTCAGTAGAGACTCTGGAGATCATTAGAGACATTTAGTAGAGACTTTTGGAGACGAAAACTTCCAGTGAAGACCTCTTAGAGTCACTGAAGACCTTCAGTGGAGACTCCTGGAGACCAACACCTCCAACTGAGACCCCAAAAATGACATTTTTATAAATCAGTTTTTCTAATCTGATACTTTTGCAAATTAATTTTTGAAATGACATTTTTAAATATCAGTTTTATATGTTGTTATAAAAGCGTGATTTTCCCTAATTAAAAGGCTCAAAAATTACAGAAACAACAGAAACTTACAAGCAATTACAAGGGCTTTCAAGCAAAAAGACTCAACCTACCAAGTCCCAGCTCTCTGCATTTCTTTGAGAGGGTTTTGTTATCGTATTGTATTGTTTATCTAGCTCTTTGAGAGAGTTAAAAACTTGTACTCGTGAAAGTTTCTTCTTACGGAGAATATTTTTTTCGACAGAGTTTTTATCGAGAAAATATTTGTGAAAGTCATTGTTTGAGGATTTAGATATAGGTAATGGAATCTAGAATGAGATTGGTTGGTTAAGCTAAAATGAACTTAGGAATGAGTAAAATTCATCTTTTCACAGCAGGTAATGATGAAGAAAATAACTTGGAGGACGACGAACATGAAGATGATGGTGAAGAGAATGGTGAGGAGGCTCACTGATGTAGATTTTTAAATATGCGTCGTAATGTACTATGTACACATACAATTCTTTTATTGTCTTCTATGTTTATATTATGCTATTTTAGACATAAACAGTATTCATCTTATTATCTTGTCTTTGATTTCAATGTCCATTTTCAGCGACACTATTTAGTAAAATGTACAGGCAAATTAAAGAAAATAGAGACGAATATGTGTAAATACATAAATTTTCACCGAAACGTGGCAAAGGGAAAAAATGATTATTTGAGATAGCGTGGAAATATATTTAGCATCGAATGTTGTTGCTATTTCCTAAATTTCGGCGCATTTCGCTACTAATTTAGAGAATATCGACGAATTTTGTTGCTAATGTTTAACACATGAATTTCCAGAAATACTTGGTAAAAAATAGAAGGATTAGTTAGGATAGCGTGGAAATATATTTATCATCCAATGTCAACCTATTTTTTGAAAGTAGCAACGAAGTTTGTTGCAAAGTGAGGCGGATGTTTCAACTTTTTTGGTAATCAATTTTGGCTGTTAAATGAAAATAACGGCGAATTTCACTTTAAACTGAAAAAGATCATTGATTTCATTGTAAACTTTGGCAAGAATTTCAATCTATTGCCAAATTGTTTGGCAATTGATAAAATTTCATAGAAAATTTGTAACAAATTAGACAATAATCATAGTTTAATTAAAATTATAGCAGAAATGGGCACACTATTTCCTTGTGATCCATTGGTAAGGAAGACTTTGTTCATTGCCAATTAAGTGTTGAATTTAATGCGAAACCAATCAACGTTTTGCTGAAACTGAATGCTTCAATTAATGTAAGTTAGCATTGAATTAGACATTAAGAGAAAAAGTGACATAGGTCAATGTTTCACGCTAATCACATACCAAAATCAACGTCGTTTGGCATCGAATTCAACACTAAATTTAGAGACGAATGGGCCAAATTTAGCGTGACTATCTCCTTGCTAAATTGGTTGATTTTGCTCATGAGATTTAGCTTCGAACTTTTCCGCGCTGTTTTGTGTCGAAATGCGAAATAATGTTCACGCAAATTTTGCAACGAAATCCCAATCTCAAGAAACAAGGTCTTTGTCGGCCAAATTCGTCGCAAAGGCAATATAGCGTTGAAATTCCTTTGTTAGCGATGAATGTTCTCCAATGCGAAATCCTAGAGTTTTTTTCTTTTTGTAGTTGAAGCAAATTTTGCAGCGGAATGCGATGGCGAATCTAGGCAAGAACCTTCCCCTAGGATGGCATAGTTTCGATCAACCTCCTGATGGCGTCCCTGAGTCCTTATTTATGTCATGCATGTTCGAATAGGTGGTGCAATGAACAAAGTTTTGCTTAATGTAATCAAAGCCTATAGTAGCCTTCTTCTTCATTTGTTTTTTCTAAAAGAAAAACTACGTACTTATTAGTTTCTAAACGTGAAGGAGAAGTAACAATTGACATCAATATATTCAATAGATATTTATACATAAATGCTAAAAAAGATAAAAACATACAGCAATACAACTTTGCTGTCTTTGTCGAACAGCTCGCCTCAAACAAAGAGTCGAAGTTTCCTAAAAATTTAGGACCAACCCACACAGAAGAACAACAATGACTCATTGCCATATTGTCTAAAGGAGTGTCCTAGGGCTGGATGGCGACCCTCAACATATTTAAGAGAAAAAAATGTATTAGTATAATATTAATAAAAAATTAAAATTTAATTAATTATTAATTAACTTTAATTTATATTATTTTATTTCATAAAATAAAAAAATACATAATTTAGTCTTAAAATTTAAGACTACCATACACTCGATCATAGTGAAACACTAGAAACAAACTTTGTACATATTAAATTATACAAACATGTAACAATATATGTAATCTCTAGCATTTTTATTAATTATACCTCCAACCTCAATTCAAACTCACTCAATCAAGGCTGCAGCGGCGAACTACGAATCCTAGAACACGAACCAAGAGGTTGATAATTCACATATCTACTTGGAGCAGATGTATGTCTAAACCCTTTTGGCAAACAACTCTTAACCTCTCCCTCGCCATAGACGACGGGTCGTTTGTGGTTCAAAGGCTTCATCTTCACATATTGATTATCTTGTGAATCAACACTTGAAGGCTTTGTCGTACTACTTGGTGCAGTCGTTGGTATGTTACGTCCAGCCATGGTTGGTTCCAAAGAACCTACCAAAAAGAGTGAAAAAACCATGAATAAACCGAAAAGCATCATTGGAGTCATTTGTTTTTGGTTTTATTAAAAAGGGTTGTTATTGTTTTAGTGCAATATACAGAGAAGAGAGGTGTCTAGGGGTTTCATGGGAGGGTTTGAAAGAAGTGAAGGACTTTAAATAGGCTCGTGAGTTGATGAAGAAAGCAAAATTTCACAGCTGTGAGACTTAACAGAGTGTGGTGGAGGTGGTGAGTTGGTGAGGATGTCCGTGAGCCTTCGATATTGCACCTGCGTGCCTTTATTCTTCAAATTTAATCTTATTGTAGATATTTTCTTCATTTTTTCCCCTTCTTTTCTTCTTATAAAAAGATAAGATTTTCTCATAAAAAATCTTGATTACGACATTGAGTTTTTTAACAAAAAATCGTGATCTTTCCTAGAGATTAGAGTATTAATAGTTCATTTTCTTTCAATAAGTGTCTTTTTGATATTTGAAATTCTGACCAATTGACAAGTAATTTTTCAAGAACCAATATACTAACAACTGGACCAATAACTTGTTGGTAATTACGACATTGAGTTTAATTAATTTATATGAAATTGCAGTGACATAGCGAGGGGGCCCTATTTGTATATAATATATTTGTGGCATATTTATAGTATATTTTATTTGTATAGTATTATTAATTATTTGTATATTATATATACTATTTGCTTGTTCTTAAGCTCAATTAATTTCTAATATATTACATGTATATATAATACCAATTTTGCCGATATTGGTTTGTATATTGTCGGGCTCTTACGTAGATCTGCTTTTCGCTCCATCACTGTGTAATTATGTACTTAAGGAAAAGATTATGTATTGAGAAATTTGTATGAATTATATTCTAGAATAATACTGAAATTAATGGAACAAAACACGCAACTTGTTTAAAGAAACAAATTTGATTCTAAGAGAATTAATTATACAGAAACTCAAAATAATTCGATACTTAAGAAGATTTGAATTGAAAGAATTCAATATTGATGGCGTTAGAAGAACTTAAAATACTAGGTTTGTAGACAAGTGCATTGTATGTGAATTTTATTTTTATAAAGATGTTGAAATATTTGTAAATTGTATGACTAAATTATTATTTATTAAATAAATAGAAATGTAACATATAAAAAAAGTGTAAAGTTTAAGAAACTTGAATTAAAAATAACATAAAATTTTACATATATACGTACAATGCACTTGATAGATTTTTTTAATTTAATTTTTATTCAACATTGAGCATATTGTGCTTTCTGACAAAAGCAAAAAATTAATATTATGTTATCAAATAAACATAATAAATCATACGTAGAATCTGAAAAAAATGTCCTACATAAATAAAAAAAAAAATTGAATGATACAGTATATAAATAATTAAATAAAAAATTTTGAGTAAAAATTAAAATATAATGTTAGATAAATAATAAAATATAAAAATAACTCCTAAAGGGTTACATATTTTCCTCTAAACAGAGAACACACGGAAATTTTATTGGCCTATTTTTTTGTCATTCAATTTATTTTATAAACATTAAGTTTTCTTGATAAAAAAATTTTGTAGAAAATATTGCAAAATTCACACGCAACTAAAAAGTGAAAAATTAGATTGAAACTACTGAATTTTCATAAATTTCAAATTGTTTATAATTTTTTAATATAATATACTTTCTAAAATTGTGATCCTTTTTTTTTCTATAAAACATTTTGTGCAATGCATGGATTTATAATTTAGATTACATAGAAGTCATTGTAAGGAAGCAAATGTAATACCCCGAATAATTTTTATAATTATTTTTGAATAATTATATTTGGAGTAATTATTTTGAATAATTATTGGTAGATAATTAGTTTTGGGAATAATTATTTTTTGGATAATTATTATAAATAAATTTGGGTAAAATTTTGAATTTTTATTTTTGGTGATTGAAAGTGATTTATTAATTGAAAAATTTTTGAGAATTGTAAAAAAAAATCTGGAAAAAAAAAAAGAAAAAAAAAGAGGGGTGATTTTCGGTTGGGTTATTTACTGGTTTGGTTTACCGATTTGGTTCACTGGTTTAACCGGTTGAGTTGATTTATACTAAGTTGGTTTGGTTTATTTTTGTGAAATGGTTTGGGTTTTGAAGATGGATGCAAAATTCATTAGTGGGTTGATTGAGTTCTTTTTCTGGACTGGTTTGGTTAAGTTTGATTTTGAAATGATTCGGTTTTGACTGCTGGGTTGGTTAGCTAGTTTGGTTCGACTGGTTCAGTTTGGACTGGTCAGTGGGTTCGGTTTGGCTGCTGCTACCTCTTTTAAAGCCCAGCCGACCCGACCAACCAAACCAACCGACTTCATCTTCTTTCTTCGACAAACACTGTTCACCAAACCCAGAAAACGTCTCTCTCTCTTCGTTCTTCTTCCATTTCCACCCCAAGATAAGGTGATTTCCTCTTTCTCTCTCCTATTTTTTCTTGGTTTCATGGTTGAACTGACTGGTTTTGGTTAGTTTTCGGTTTTTGGGCTTAATTTGGGTTTTTGATGATTTTGAGTTCGGATTTTTGTGATTTTTAGAAGGTTTTGAGTTGATTTTTGTTGGATAATGATAGATTAAGGTTGAATGAGCTTTAATTTAGCTTAAGAATGGAGATTTGATGATTTTTCATTAATGGGTCAATTTGGTCCGAAAATTTGATTTTCAGTTTTGGATGATTTTGAGGTTTTTGATGCAAATTGAAGCTATATCTAGGTTCAATAGGTTGTTTAGAGTTGATTGGAACCATCGGGAACATCGGGTTATGCTTGGTTCGGGATTAGGGACCATTTGGTGTGTTTTTGTAACGAAGGGACTAAACTGAAAATTTTGATTTTTCTGAAAAAAATTGGAGGACTGGGTCTGATATTTGCCATGAGGAGCGGATTTGTAATTTTGGAAACACATGGGTTGATTTGTAATTTTTGAAAATGTTGGCTAATTTTGTAATTTTGATAAATTTGAGGTTTTAATTGTAAATTGGGTTATTTGGAGGATTTAATTATAAATTCTAAAAGTTTTGGGTTAATTATTAATTTCTGGAATTTCTGGCATAAATTATTAATTTTCGAGGTTTTAGGGACTAAAGTGTAATTTTACGAAAGTCGGGGACTAATTCGTAAATTTACACTAATTTTGATTTTTGAGTCGTGAGTGATAGATCTTCTATCGAAATAGAATTT
>CAODLS010104316.1:0-24463 GCA_948243855.1 Flueggea neowawraea | reverse complement strand
ACATGACCACACCTTAACACTTCTAACAATTAATGTCTCGGTTTCTACCTTTAGAGTCATCGGTCTTAGGCTTCTCTTTAGGAACCACTTTGGCCTTCCTTTTAGCAACATCATAAGTAGCCTTATTTCCACCCTTAAATTCATTTTTCCCATCTCTTTTCCAATAAGAATTAAAGTTGGAAAAAGATTTAGAAACATACCTTGCTGCCCCTCGTTCTTGGAGTTGTTTTTCCGCCTTGATGGCAATGTGTACCATCTCATCTAACTCCATATAAGGTTGTAAATCCATTCGGTCAGCTATCTCCATATTTAAACCAGCCAAGAAACATACCATGGTGGCCTTCATATCCTCCTCTATTCCAGCCCGAGTCATAGTCATTTCCATCTCTTTGTAATAATCATCGACACTTCTACTGCCTTGTCGAAGAACTTGAAGTTTTTGTACAAGCTCCCGATGAAAATGTCTAGGAACAAACCTGTTTCTCATTATAGACTTAAGATCATGCCAAGTCTCAATTAGGTACTATAAGTTCCTCCTCCGACTAGTCACCACTTGATCCCACCAAGCTATATCATAATCCGAAAATTGTGTCACGACAAGTTTAACCTTTTTCTCCTCACTGAATTGATGACAATCAAATATGAGTTCCACCTTTTTCTCCCATTGCAAATAAGCTTCCGGATCTGATTTTCCTTAAAAATGAGGTATTTCAAGTTTAATATTTCCCAAACTTTGATCCACAAAGTCATCATAATCTCGATTCTAGGAATTGAGTGTCTTGCCATCTCCCTCTTCCTCTACCAAAACCATGACCTCCTCTTCCTCCACCTCTAGGCACGCCCATTCCATCAATAGTAGCATGCTCATCCTCATTGTAATCAAAGTGTTCATCTTCCGAGTCATCAACGTGATGATGGCAGTGTCTTCCTTCCCTTTTTGCCAATCATTAGGATTTGGGGTTGCCCTTTCAACGACTTGCAACCTTGTATCCATGCATTCCAATGTCTCTCTCATAGCCTTTGTAGCTCTAGTAAAACGTGCAATCTCCCATTCTTGAACCTCACAGAATCGAGTTTCATTACTAGGACCAGCTCCATTAGTGCAACTTTGGTTTGACATTGCTGCAAAACAAAGTTAGAGACAAAATAAAATAATTCAAGAACCTCACAAGCACTCCCTCACGTGTTTTCACTCAAATATGGGGGATGTTGACTCGTGTTTACCTCAATTAATAAATTCACTCAAGGTTTTCCTCACAACACTCTAGCTAATTCTTTTATGTTCTTAAGTGAATCACACTTTAGAAACAAATCCAAAGAGCTTGTAATTTGTGGAATGCCGAAATTGGAATTAGCAAAAACAAGTTTGAGGCAAGTTCGGTCAATCGAGAAAAGAAAACAAGGAAAAAAAATTATAACAAGTAAGAAGCAATAAATTAGGAAAACTCAAATAGATGCAAAAGACATATAAAAGAAATAAAGAAAATCTACCTAGAATAGGAATAAGCCAATTGAGGAAGTATTTAAAGAAGAACCCAATTCTGCCATGCAATTTGCAATATTCCTTAATGAGCAAGGAATGTAATGACACACAATTTCCCACTCAAAATATAACACAATTTATTAGGATAGGGAATATAAATCAAATATGAATTGGACCTTTAATCACGCAAGAATCCAAATTATGCCGTTTCTGAGTATGTTTCTCTATTTTTTTTTGTCTTGGTCCTTTTTTTTCTTTTTCTTTTTTTTTTATGTTGGACCTTTTTTTTACTCTTCAACCACAGATACTAAAAGAAAATCTTATTTTTTTTGTGTTAATGATTTTAGATTGCACAATCAAATGAACCAATCAAAAAATGAGAATAAAACTCCACAACAAAAACAAAGCACGAAGAACACTATGAACCGAATTCATAGGCACAAGAAATCAAAACGAATGAAATGAAATATTGTAAAGATAAAACCTGATCTAGAGCCAAAGCTCTGATACCAAATGATATGGGAACCTCTACGAATAAGCTTGAGAACCCATTGAGTATTCGGACCTCCAACACATTAACATGAAAACCCCCAACAACAATTCGGTTTCAACCCCTATGGATGGTTAGAAATCAGATTACTTAAGTGAATGATCAAGGAATTAGAATAAAGAAAACTCGTTTCTAAATTCCAATTTCGAAACACTCCACAAAAAGGTGATCAAGCTCCTTAAATGTTCCTTAAAGACATGAATTCTACGCAAGAACACAAAGACAAAAGCAATCTCGGCTTTTAGGGCTTAATTTCATCAAAAAGTCTCCTAATACATTCGGCTAAGAGTGTTTAAATAGCCTTACAATAGCTGTCCTTGATAGAATAGGACTCCTAATTATATGTTACTTGCCATAAAAAAGAAATACATAAAAATAGTCCAATAATTTATGCCAAAACAAATTTGGCCAGCCCAATAAAAATACACCTAATTAAACCCATTATTGACTTGGATTTGAATTAAGTTGTATTGGACTTGAGCTGAAATTAGTCCAAGACTTTGGTGGCCTTGTAATCCTTCACTAGCCTTGTTCACCAAGCCTTGTAGATCGTGGATCATTGCTTGTTGAAGCTTCTTTGATTGAGACCTTGTTATGGGTCTTGGAGGCATGCTAACTGAATTAGAACCACGCTGGTCTTGAAGCTTTGGCCGAGAATCCTCTTTGACATGCCCATGCAGAAAATCGTCTGGAAGCTCTTTGACATGACCATGTGGACTCTGGATGGCAGGGTGCTTCATAACAGTTTCATTTGGGCTTTTGATGGTTTTTGAAATAAATATTATGTTTTAATATTTATTATGGTTTTGGATAATAAATCGCCTGTTTGAGTTTTAAGATAATTGTTATTTAGAAAATATTATGTTTGGATTTAAGAATATTTTCTATATTTTCTAAAACATGTATTTGATTTTGGGTTTAAATATATTTTCGGAATAAAATACTCTTTCCAGTATTTGAGATATTTTCTTTTGTAAATAAACGTTTCAGTTGAATGTTTGATAAATTTGGTAAACAAGATGTTATTCGGCATGTTTCTTGCTTGGATTGTTTTTTAAATATATATTAGCATACATTTTCAAAAAGATGTTATGATATGGGACACCTACGTTATAGGGGTAAACGTAACCTTTCGTATACCAATGTGAAAACTCAGTTACCAGGGTAGGTGGTAACACTCAGTTACCAAAGTAGGTGGTAATCGTGTGTCTAGCTAACACACGTCACTATATGTTTTTAGTGGTGGAGGTCCACATATGTGTTTAGTGGCAGAGTCCACATATGATCTGTTTGGTGGCAAAGTCCACATGTGATATTGATAGTGGTCCCATGTCAGATTGTTTTGGCACAAAATTTTGGTGAGTCTGTGATATTGCTTATATCCCTGTATTGTATTGGTCTGTAGTTTGACGAGGTATATCTAGCTGGACCACAGGGACTACAATGCTCGCAGATGTGCTTAGATCATTATTTGCTCTATTAAAGCCTTGAGACCTTTAGGGTAGATGGAGTACTATTTAGAGCCCCTAAGGCTGTCAGCTATTAGCCCTTTTGAGTCCGGTACCATTTGATCTCCTAAGGTTTCTAGTTTATTTTGATCTGATCAAGTCAGCACAATTCTAATGTAATATGGGCATATGATTAGCGATCGTCGCCTCTGAATATCATTTGGCATGATGTCTGTATAACATGATTTTTAACTTTGAAAATGTTTTTGATTTGGTAAAAATGATAAATTTTTTACTCTGATAACGTTTTCGTTTTTCTTACAAATGGTAAAATTTAGCATGAATGCATGTTAAGAATTTCTATACGTTTTATCACTTATGTCTTTCAAGTAATTGTTTTGTACGTCTGTCTAACTGCTGTGCTTTAGTTGCAAAAATTTTGAAAAAAAAATCGAAACTGCTATTTTGTATCTAGCATGTATACGTATATATATAATTATATCAACCTGAGGTATTTTCAAACGTTTTCAAAACAGTCTTTATGATGCACGTATGAGGCACTCTAGAGTGTCGTTTTCTCACTAGGGATCTTACTCCTTTCTTCTTGTGTTTTCTCTTGTATTCTTGTTTGCAGGTGATTTTGGTTGATTGCGGTTTATCAACATTCAATACCTGGTGAGGCATTTTGCAGTTTCAGTTAGTGCCCTTTTATTCGGGCCTAGTAGGTTTGTTTTAGTATGTGCTCCAAACTGGTATAGCTGTGGGTGTTTGACTCTGTAAACTTATTTGGTACTTAAAGGTGAATCCTGATTTGATAATAATTTTATTATTATTATGAAAATTTACGTTTTAAGAATGTATTTCTATTTTTATTAATAACGGTTGAAATGCTTTAGTATTATTTCAGTAAAATTGGTTTTAGTTCTATTATCCGATGCTTGTGCGAGATTGGTCGGGCTCTCATAGACGGTTTGTCTCGTACACCAGTCATGGTCCGGAAACGGGTCGTGACATACATATACATATATACATATGATATATATATATACATATACATATGCACACACACACACACACACACACATATATATATATATACCTATGATATATATATCATACAGATACATGTATATATACACACACACACACACATATATATATATACATATATACATATACATATGATATATATATCATACGTATACATGTATCTATATATGCTAAGAAATAGTTACGCGTATATATATGTATGTATACGTGTATATATGTATATACAGGTATACATACATACATACATATATATATATATATGTTATGTGTATAAATATGTATATATATACATATGATATATATCTATATATTAATATAAGGCATAATACATGTACTGAAATTATGACATGTGTCAACTTAAATGAACAACATTTGACATCTTACTAATGTGACACGTGCTATACAAATTTTTCTGAAAATTTAAACATTTATCGTAACATAATTGTACTATTAAAAAACCTGTAGAATTTAAATTGGGTCCATTATAGAAACATTCTATAAATAAAAATAAATCATTAATTATTTACAATCATCATTTCTTTTATAGAAACAAATAAAAACTAGATATACAGTTGTTCTATACCGATATTACAAATTGACATAAATTACATTCACACAATTAATATGTTTTGTGCTTGATTAATGGCCATAAATTGCTTATTATCATTCACACCATAAATTGCTTGATTAGTGGACAATTAATATGTTTTATTTTACTGAATTGATTTCGATATTGAAAACTCACCCTAACAGCAGCTCCTCAGTGCCCATTTCCTGATCTCTACACCGCAATTCAATTCAATTCATCTCTTTTCTTTACTGATATTTCGTCAGATTCCTCTTGATAATCTTATTGATTGACATGCATTTCAGGTTCTCCATAATTCTTCTCACTCTCAGGTTCGGGTCCATGCAATGATGTCTCATCTTAAGAATTTCATCAATCAATAATCACGGATATTATGAGTTTTTTTCTTGATTGATTCGTCATCATTGTCTATCAAGCAATATATTCGAGATGACAAAAGGAAACGCGAATATGATCGTCTTCACAATTATCCTTCCTGGGCCAAGTAAGTGTTCGATCAGTCATATGCCTAGCTCAAATATATCTCTTTTCCAGTTAAAGCTGAATTTGTTATTAAACGAAGAAGTTTTTGTTATTCCGAACGTTAATCTACTCCTTTTGAATTCACATGTTAGTCAACCTGCTGTCACCATTATTTGCATAGAGTTACTTGCAAATTCACTTATTTTTTGGCATCACCATTATTTTTTTACTCCAGTTTGATCGAGCCACCATAGTTGTTTATTTCTTTGCTGGAGATTGAGTTTTTTCAAGCATTTCTTTGTGATAAGTTTTTTGTCGTTTCAGTATGTGGTTTTTTTATTCAGCGGACTGGTGGTGAATGTGCACTATCCTTGAATCTGTGATTATTTTCTATATTATCCATAGTGGAAAGTTAGAAGCGGATGCTTTGTTTCAATAGATGATTTATTGTTGGTTTAGACCGAGAATTCGGTTAGTCAATACAATTCTTAGAGTGTTTTTGAAGAACAGGCCACTTAAAGCTTGGAAATACAGTTTTAAAGCTAATATTTATGGCGATCGCAAAGAGAAAAGAATGTTATGACAAGTTGGCTATTTTGTTTGAGCTTTGACTGCCATTAAATTTGTAGAGTAGCTTTTGCTTCATAATTTAGGCGGCATCAAATGATTGTGATTGCTGCCAATTTCAAATATTCTTAAAGCTAAAAGCAGTTGCTGTCTTGCTGGTGCTTATCCAAATTTAGGTAATTTCAAAAATATTTTTGAGATACATATTTAATTTAATTAATTGCAAATGTTATTGTTTTTAGTTAGAATAATTTAAGTAATTTCAATTTATTAAATATATTAAATTTAATTGAGTGTTGTTTTTTTAAATGATGTTAATTTATTGACAATATACTATTGATACTATTTTTTTCAAATTATTTTGTCTTAATTTTAATCATTATGCTAATTTATAAATTGCTACATAAATTATGAAAGGAAGTCTTACAATGTTTGGCTAATAGTTGGACCAAGAGTTGATGTTGTTCTTAACAATAATAATGATATATTCAGTATATAATTCTTTTATTTTATGAGTATTGAGGTTATATAAAGTCCCATTGCACGAAAAGTAAAATCAATTTAAAGAAATAAGCATGGTGTTAATTGATGACAAGGTAATTTGCATTAGTTATTTGTTTTGCTATGACAATCAATATATGTCAATGACATATTCCTTTCACATGTTGGTCTTTGTCTCCCTATATCTGTATTCTACTATAGTAAATGTAAGTTGTTTCTAGAGTCAAAAGTAGAACTATATTGAAGATACTCATTTGTGACCAGAACGTCAATTCGTACAACTCCACAGAAAATGTTGTATGTAAAGAAGTTTCAAAAATTTGTAGGTTTAATAAGAAGGATCCATAAATTTGTTCTCAATTAAATATTTATATTACATGGACAACATGAAAAAATCCTCTAAGTTTTGATAATTTAATAAAACAACTGAAAAGTTAAAGTAAGGCACGTTAACAAAACCCCAACACATGTTATTGGATGGAACTCACACTGAACTTAAGACAAAATGGCAACTACGCACGTTAAAGGGTCATGAACGCGCCTTATAGAGAAACAATGCGCCCTAGTGAAGCAATAGTGCACCTTAGCAATCACTCTGGTATGAAGAACACTAAGTGAATGTTTATGCACAACGCTAAGGCACACTACGCAATGAAGAACGCAAGGACTTGCAAGAGTGAAAAAGCAACCAAGCACGCTATTGAACACCAGAAGATATTGGTACTTTTCTCTACTTGTTTAGGTGTGCTAATGAGTTAGCAAGCCACGCTATTGGTGCACAAGACGCTACTGGAATATTATTCCATTCGCTAAGGCGCGCTAATGATAAACAACGCGCGCTATCGAAGAAGGCTTCAGAAGTTGCTTGAAGAACCAAGCTGAAGAGACGTTAAAGAAATCAAGAACGCTTGCTGATGAAAAGGTGTGATCTTTGAAAAGGATTCAATAACTCGCATTATTGGAGAGTAATGAGCATTGTCGAAGGACTACTTAGAAACTGACAAATCTATTATACGCTTATTGGAAATTCAAATTTGAGGTTGAGAATGTGTCAGAATCAAAGGAGTAATCTTTGAGGTCAATAACGCACGCTACCAATCAGTAAGGCATGCTATTGAATTCATTAAGGCACACCAAGGATTGTCAAGACACACTACTAAATTGATCAATGCACGTTAAAGACTGACAAGTCACGCTATTGAGGTACACTATCAATCGAAAAGCACGTTATTGACGGTGAAATCAATTAAAATCAGATGCTCCTGCTTCTCTCACAATGGCTCTTTCAGACCTACAACGACTACTTTTAGGTACTCAACTATAAATAGTCGTGCACTTCAGAGGTAAATAAGAGACTTTTGAAAATTGGGGCAAACTCTTGCAAAATTGATTCTTGATCTTCTTTCTCTTCAATCTTACATTGCTCTTGTGCCAACTGAGCTGTGATTCACATTTTCATTCTTTATTTGGTGTGAGATCTTGATTATTCTTCTGAGAATCTATTGTAATCAAGCTTTAAGTGTCAAAGCTTGAGGGTAGTATAGGTTTTCTTCTTATAGCCTTGAAAATAAGCGTTAAGTTGCTAGTGAGCCTAGAAAACTAGGGTTCGTTTTCTTGTTTCATCCCTAAAACAAGTGTATTGAAGGTTTCTTAGCCTTCGAAAACAAGGAGTTGTAATAGTTTCTCCTCCACCCGAAAGTTAGGAAGTATAGTGGATTCTAAACTCTCTAGTAAGCTAGAGGAGTGGATGTAGGTCAAAGAGGATCGAATCACTATAAATCAGGATTTTGATCTCCTATCCTTCACTATATTAATTGTTTTTGAGTTTATCTTTTGTGGTTTTAAATTGGATCAAGCTTTCCATTTTTTTCTACTCATTATGGGCATTTAATTTCAATTAAAAATCCAATTCACCCACTTCTTGGATTGTCATATTGGGTTTACAATTGGTATCATAGGTTTGGTTCTCAAATTGAAGGCTTTACAGCCTTGAGTTTTAAAGATCCAACATGGCAAGTTCAGGAGACTTATCAAAATATGAAGGACTATCAATTAACCGAGCTTATTTCTTTGATGGCAGTGAATATGTATATTGGAAGACTCGAATGATGGTTTTTATAAAGTGTGAAGTGGAAGAAGTATGGGATGCAGTAGTAACTAGTCCATTTGTGCCCAAAAAATAGTGGATGAAGTCGAAGTCCTAAAGCCAAAATCAGAATGGACAAAACAAGACAAGAAAATGGTGTTCTACAACAACAAAGCTATACACATTTTGTTTTGTGCTCTTAGCAAGACTCAATTCAACAAAGTTCAGCAATGCTCCACATCTCATGAAATTTGGAGAACCTTAGAGATTACCTATGAAGGAACTTCTCAAGTGAAGGAGAACAACGTGTCTCTTCTTGTCCACAAATATGAGTTGTTTAAAATAAAAGAAGGAGAATGGATTCAAGAGATGTTTGATAGGTTCAATGACATCCTAAATAGCTTAAAAGCACTTAGGAAAACCTACTCAAACTTAGAACTAGTAAGAAAAGTTCTAAGGGCTCTACCAAAGTCTTAGGCCTCCAAGAAGGATGCTATCTTAGAAGCTAATGATCTTAATGTCCTGCCCTTAAAGGAATTGCTGGGATCATTGCTCACACATGAAATGGGACTTCAAAAAGATGAGGACCAATCATCTAAACTTGACAAAAGAAGAGGAATAACGTTGAAATCCAATGCCATTGAGCAATCCGATGTTGAAGAAGATGAAGGCAGGGATAATGAAGAAATAGAAATGTATGCTAGGAGATTCAGAAAGTATATGAGAAAAAAAAAACCTTGGAAGAGAAACAAAGATCAAATCTCAAAACAGGAAACAAAAAGAGAGTACAATAAAGAATTCAAGAAGGAAGCAAAGAAGGAAAACTCAATCATTTATTGCAAGTGTAACAAACCAGGACATGTGAAGCAAGATTGTCCTCTTGCCAAGAAGCTTTCCAAGTTTTTAAAGGAAAAGTCATGAAGGCAACTTGGAGCAATAGTGATGAAAGGAGCTCCAAAGAAGATAAAGAGATAGAGGAGATGGCTAACTTGTGCTTAATGGCTTTAGAAGATGAAGTTTCAAGTGATGAAGAAAATGAGGTAAGTGAAAACTTGACCTTTGATGAACTACATGATGCCTTTGAAGATTTTCATGATGAATTTCAAGAATTGAGAGCTAAATATGTTGCATTGAAAAGAGCTCCAATGAACTTGGTGCAAAGTTTAATTCATTAAGTAAGGAGAAAATTGCATTAACAAATGAGAACTCACTTTTGAAGAGTGAAGTTGAGAAGTTCTCATCAATTGCCTATAAGCTTAAAAATGGGAAAGAGAACATTAAGAAACTACTTGGATCTCAAAGACAATCTCTATCCAAACATGGCTTAGGCTATAGTGGTTTCACACCTAGAAAATCTTCTAAAATCATTTTTGTTAGGAAAGGCAGTATTTTTGATGACGCATGCACTGTTTGTGGTGATCATGGACACATAGCACACACTCGCAAGTTGAGATTCACTAAGAAAATAGGCATTAAAAGAATTTGGGTTCAAGAAGGAACAATTTGTACCAATTTAGCCAAAACTAACCTTAAAGGACCCAAAAAGGTTTGGGTACCAATTTCAAAGGTTTGATGTGTCATTGTAGGTGTGCTTGAGAGCAAAAGCCAAAAAAATGTGTGGTACTTGGATAGTGGCTGCTCTCACCATATGACAGGAGATAGAGCAACGTTTTCTCAACTTGATTCTAGAAATGGAAGCTATATGACCTTTGGTGACAATGCAAGAGGTAAGATTGTTGGATAAGGTAATATAGGTAAGTCTCCCAACATTAATATTGAAAAGGTATTGCTTGTTGATGGCTTAAAACACAATTTGCTTAGAATTAGTCAATTTTGTGACAAAGATTATAAGGTAGTGTTTGAGCCTAACAAATGCATTATTCATGACAGTGATGGAAATTTTATGTTTATCGAGTTGAGACAAAACAATACTTATGCTGTTGATTTGCTTGATTCCAATTCTTTCAATGAGACTTATTTTTTGGTTGTGGACAATGAAGCATGACTTTGGCATAGAAGGTTAGGACATGCTAGTGTGAATACAATTTCAAAGCTTTCTAAAAAGGATTTGGTTAGAGGTTTGCCAAAAATTAGATTTGAAAATTACTTAATATGGGATGCATGTGTTAAAGGAAAACATTTAAAATCATCTTTTCGTAGCAAAAATTTGATTTCTACCACAAGACCTTTAGAGCTTTTGCATATGGACTTGTTTGGTCCCACTAGTACTCTAAGTCTTGGTGGAAAAGCATATTGTTAACGATTGTTGATGACTTCTCTAGATTTACATTGGTTTTCTTTCTTGCACACAAAAATGATGCTTTTCATGCATTTACATCCTATAGCAAAAGAGTTTAAAACGAAAAATGTTACATCATTACCTCCATTAGGAGTGATAGAGATAGAGAGTTCTCATGTGAGCCATTTGAATCCTATTGTCAAGAGCATGGAATTTTTCACAACTTTTCTGTTCCAAGGACACCTCAACAAAATGGAGTTGTTGAGAGGAAAAATATGACTTTACAAGAAATGGCAAGGACAATGTTAAATGAGAACAATTTGCCTAAGTAATTTTGGGCTGAGGCTGTAAATACATCTTGCTATATCATTAACAGGGCTTATGTGCGATCCATATTCAAGAAAACTCCATACGAGTTATGGAAAAATAGAAAGCCTAACATTTCACACTTTCATGCATTTGGCTAAAAATATTTTGTTCATAGCAATGAGAAATATATCTTAGGAAAATTTGATGCCAAATTCGATTAAGGTATATTTCTTGGATATTCATCCACTGGCAAAACTTATAGAGTCTTTAACAAAAGGCTTGAAAAGGTTGAAGAATCAATTCATATTATATTTGATGAAACTAACCATTTTGTGCCAAGATTGGATGATGATGATTGCAGTCCAGGTATTGGAGAAAAAATGAAAGACTTGAACCTCAATGAAAGTGGAAATGACTCATCTCAGCCAAGCCAAGAAGATTCTAAGGATGTGGATGTCAAAGGCTTGCCTAAAGAATGGAGATATGCTAAGTCACATCCAAAGGATCTAATTGTTAGGGATGCTTCAAAAGGTGTTACCACTAGAGCTGCCCTATAACAAGCTGCAAATGTTGCATTTATTTCTCAAGTGGTCCCTAAGAAAGTAGATGAGACACCAGAAGATTAATACTGGGTTCTATCAATGCAAGTTGAATTGAACCAATTTAAAAGGAACCATATGTGGGAATTAGTGCCAAAACCAGATGGTGTGATGGTGATTGGAACCAAATGGGTGTTTAAAAACAAGGAAAATGAAGAAGGAGAAGTAGTAACAAATAAATCCAGAATTATGGCTCAAGGTTATCTTCAAGAAGAGGGCATATATTTTGGAGAATCATTTGCACCGGTGGGAAGACTTGAGGCAATCAGAATCCTTTGTGCATATGCATGCTTCAAAGACTTCAAGTTATTCCAAATGGATGTCAAGAGTGCCTTTTTGAATGGCTACATAAAGGAGGAAGTCTATGTGAAACAACCACCTGGCTTTGAAGATCCACACCATCCAAACCATGTCTACAAGCTTAAAAAGACTCTTTATGGCTTAAGGTAAGCTCCTAGAGCTTGGTATGAAAGGCTACGTCAATTTCTACTAGGCAATGGGTTCAACAAAGGTAAAGTAGATAACACTCTTTTCATTAAACATAAAAATGATGATTTACTCTTAGTGCAAATATATGTGGATGATAAAATATTTAGTGCAACTAATCTCTCTTTGTGTGATGAGTTTTCTAAGTTAATGAAAAAGGAATTCAAAATGAGCATGATGGGAGAGCTTAGCCACTTTCTCGGATTGGAAATCAATCAAACAAAGGATGACATCTTCATTAATAAAGCAAAATATATCAATGATATGCTAAGGAATTACAAAATGGATAATGCCAAGCCTGTTGTAACCCCTACGAGCACAACCACTAAACTCACCAAAGACGACCAAGGAAAAACAATTGATGAAAAGCTTTATAGAGCTATGATCGGATCATTGCTTTACCTTACTACTAGTAGGCCTGATATTATGTTTAGTGTTTGCATGTGTGTATGATTTCAGTCATGTCCAAAAGATTCTCATTTGAGTACTGTAAAAAGAATTTTTAGATACTTAATTAGTACTAAGAATGTAGGCTTATGGTATCCCAAAAATGATTGTTTTGATCTTGTTGGCTATAGTGATGTTGATTATGCAGGAAGCAACTAGGTAGGAAAAGCACTTCGGGCAATTGCCAATTTCTAGGTAATTCACTGGTCTTTTGGTTTCCAAAGAACCGAAATTGTGTTGCATTATCCACTACTTAATCAGAATATGTAGCAGCTGGTAGTTGTGTAGCACAAATTTTGTAAATCAAACAACAAATTTTAGATTTTGGAATAGTGTTTACAAAGATTCCAATTAAGTGTGACAACACTAGTGCAATAAACATTTCCAAAAAACCCAATTCATCACTCTAGGACAAAACACATTGATATCAAACACCATTTTATTCGTGATCATGTTCTCAAAGGTGATATTGAACTTAATTTGTGTGTACTACTGATCAACTTGCCGATATTTTGACCAAACCCCTTGATTGAAAATTTTTTGTTTTGATTCGTAGGCGCGTTGGTATGTGTGACTTGAATGAATTTTAATTATATGATTGTTGTGTATAGTTGTGTTCATTTTCATTCATTCATGCATTCATAAATACATCAAAGTGATCAATGAGCAAACTAAGGTCAAGAAGAGGATGGAAATTGAGTTAAGGGTTGGTTCAGAGGCAATAAGGTTCATTAATGGGTTATCTACGCACATTAATGGAGACAAGGTTCAGGTTGATTAAGGTTTTCAGGCATTAAGGCATGTTATGGATTGAATAAGGGGCTTAGATCAGTTTAAAGCCCTCTGAAACTGTTTCAGTAAAAGGAACTACGCACTTAGATGGTGTATAGCGCGCATATTTGACAAAGAGGTAGCTACTAGAATTTCAGTGACACTCAACAAGGTGCATTCTTGGTTCCTAGCACACGTAAATGATGGATGGCAGAAGTTCCAGAATGATATGACAGTCGACAAGTGTGTTGTGAATTGATTAGCAGATGCTAATGGGTTGATGAAATTTCTTGAGCATCAGGTATGGATGATTAAGGTGCGTTGTTGATGGATTAACGCATGTGGTTGGATGATAAAAAAATTGTCCGATAGGATTGAAATTCAACAAGGTGCGTTATTGAAGGTATAACGACATTAATGGCTATCTGAAAGCTCTCCAAATATCAGGTATCAATCATTAAGGTGCGTTAATGAGGCATTAGAGCACGCTGTTGTAGAATTTTTTCGGCGTTAATAAGCATTAAGTCACACCGTCAATGAGGCAGCTTTGGCATTAAAGGGTGTTATTGGTGAATAACGTATGTAGAAGCCACAAAATTCATTAGAGCGCATTATTAATTCAACAACGGGCGTAGATGTTTTCCAATAGCCACTGTCCAGATTGTCCACCTAAACTGACATTTAACAACGTCTGTTAATGATGATTAATGCATGTTAGTCTTCACAAACTATCTTTATCAGCGCGCGTTATTCCTCACTAACGCACGTAGATGAGTGCCCAGAACTAAAGTTCAAAATCCCGACTAAATTTTCACTTTCCTAAAATTAAAACGCCTCAACACTTCATTTCCTACTAGATTCAAAAAATCGAACCTCTCAAACACTCTATCCCACTTCCAAAGTCACCTTTCTTCAATCTACACCGATTTTCACCACTCAAATTTCCTTAAATCCCCAAATCGCTTTTCAAACCCTAAGCACTTTCTCTCTCAAATTCACTCTCTCTACAAAACCACAGCTTTCTGAATTTTTTTTCGGCTGTTTCAAACTTCACAAATGCGTCTCAAATGGCTAAGAAGGGCGAGAAAAGATCTAAAGTCGCTCATGATGTTCTCGCTCCTAAAAAGGCCGAACCTTCAAAAGGAACTAAACATCCCAGAAATCCCAAGAAGGAAAAAAATAAGAAAATCAAAACTCCATCTAAGAAACTAAGAAGAGGAACTGTGGAAGAGGATTTTGACTCTCTGAGATTCATCAATCTTGCAGCTACTAAAAGATACACGATTCTTAACGTAACTCCATTTTCTGATTTTAGAACCTTTGATTTCATAAGTTTAAAGGATGGAAAGTTAGATTTAATGAAAGATTTTGAGAAGTATGGGTTGAAGAATTTATGTGCTGAGAGTAGAAATTATTATCCTCAATTGGTTAGAGAATTTTATGCTAATGCTGAAATTTACCAAGAGGATGACGAGTTTGGGATTGATATTGAGATTGGTATTAAAAGCATAGTCAATATGATAGAAGTAAAAGTATCAATTGAGACTCTGCATGATTTGTTCAAATTGCCATCTAGTGGTTGTGTCCTGAAGAAGGGGAAAGAAAAAGAGAAGGATTTTATTGATGAAGACAACAATTTGGTAGATGTAGATCCAAAAGAAATTAGAAATAGATTATTGGCTCAGTGTGGTGTAGTTGAAGTCACTACTGATATTCTAGATCACAATGATCTTAGAGTTCATTGGAGGATGGTGCACCTTGCCCTTACAAAAGTGATCAATCCATGATCTCACTATTGGAATCAGAATACATTTCAAGATGAGATCGTTCTATATTTGTTGTTGACTGGAAGAGAAGTAAATTTCTCCATCATGGTACGGCAAGTGATGATGGAAAAAGTTAAGAGCTTCAACAAGCCTACCTTCAGCCATAAAGACAAGCAAAGAAAAGAGAGCTTAACGTATCTATGTCATCTCACACGAATCTTTAAGTAGCTCAACGTTTATTTCACTGGATTTAAAGAAGAAACAGTGGTAGAAAATCACAAAATCCAAAAAGAAAACTTGAGTGGGTTCAAATTATTTAACATTGTTGACAAAGGCTTTGTTTATCATCCATATATTTAAAGCACATATGTATTCGTGGACCAAAGGGATGAAAAATGTAGACCAAAACCAGAAGGACTGGAACTGAACCAGAGGTAGTTGTTGCTAAGGCTATTAGAAAATAAACTAAAGAGCCTAGAAATGCACTTGAATCTCAGTCATTGAATGTGACTAGAAGTGAGTTCATGGAATTCAAAAAGGAGTTTCTGGAATTCAAGCATGAATTAGAGGAGAGAATGGAAAGGATGGAGGAATTTCAAAAACTGATATTAAAAAACATTGTGAGTTTGAGGACTGGATAGAATGTAGAGGAAGTTGAGATTCCTGAACTTCCTCAGAGACAGAAACCCTTAAGCTCCACTGTTCCTCAACCAAACGAGGTTCCCCCCACTCAACCAAGTGAAGTTTCAACCGAGGAACAACCTAGTGCTTCCCAGTTGAATGAGGAAGTACTTGAATTAAGTAGACAAGCTATAGCCTCCATGGTAGAGGAAGAGGCTAGAGAAGAAGAACATCAAGATTCGGAGAAAACTATTTCTGAGCCACATGTGCCTGAGCAAGAGTTTTCTGATTTCCAATTATTTATGGAAAAAAATCTCGACACTCTGGCACAATCTATGCTAGAAAAAGTCCAGGCTTTAACTTACGGACCAATTCCAAAAGCCGAGAGGGTTGAGCCTCAAACATCGAGTCCTGAAATGATGCAAGTGAAGGAAAAAACTTTAGGGAAATCACTTGCCATTATTCTTCCTGAGGAGTGTCCACCAGTGGAAGCATTTGAGTACAAGGAGTTGAATCTTAATGAGATGACCACTAAAGCCCAGTCTCCATCTACCTCCAAAGCTTGATCTCAGATGCTCTGATCCACATTTACTCTCCTTTTGCATTCACATCATATTTTGCATTGCTTATGTCTATCTTTATTTTGCCATTGATGTGTAATGATGTACATTATTTTATCTATGAAAAAAAATCCTCTTTGGTGTTCAAATTATTGCCCCGTATTTGTTTAATTGCTTAACTTTTTTATTATAACAAAAATGGGGAGTAGTATGATTTTACATTTTTATAAGTGCTTAACAATGTGACATGGTTAACAACCTTGATCAATTTTCAATTTGTTTGTTATGATTAAATTTAAGAAACAGATGCATACACTGAGGGGGAGTGCAAACTCTTTAGTGGTTTTTTCATCATCAAAAAGAGGGAGATTGTGAGCCATTATATGGACAATATGAAAAATTCCTCTAAGTTTTTGACGATTTAACAAAACAACTGAAAATTTGAAGTAAGGCACGTTAACAAAACCCCAACACACGTTATTGGATGGAACTCAAATTGAACTTAAGACAAAATGGCAACTACGCATGTTAAAGGGTCATCAACGCACCTTATAGAGAAACAATGTGCCCTAGTGAAGCAATAGCGCACTTTAGCAATCACTCTGGTATGAAGAGTGCTAAGTGAATGCTTATAAACAATGCTAAGGTATGCTACGCAATGAAGAACGTATGGACTTGCAAGAGTGAAACAAGCAACTAAACACGCTATTGAACACCAGAAGCTACTGGAAATTTTCTCTGCTTGTTTAGGCGCACTAATGAGTTAGTAAGCCACGCTATTGGTGCACAAGATGCTATTGGAATATTATTCCATTAGCTAAGGCACACTAATGATAAACAGAGCATGCTATCGAAGAAGGCTTCAAACGTTTCTTGAAGAACCAAGCTAAAAAGAAATGAAAGAAATCAAGAATGCTCGCTAATGAAAAGATGTTATCTTTGAAAAGGATTCAATAGTGCATGTTATTGGAAATTAATGCGCATTGTCGAAGGACTACTCAGAAACTGACAAATCTGTTATACGCTCCTCGGGAATTAAAATTTGAATATTCCCTTCGGACGAGAATGTGTCAGAATCAAAAGATAAATCTTTAAGGTCGATAATGCACGTTACCAATCAGTAAGGCATGCTATTGGAATTCATCAATGCACACTAAGGATTGTCAAGACAAGCTACTGAATTGATCAAGGCATGTTAAAGACTAACAAGGCATGCTATTAACGTACAATATCAATCCAGAAGCACTAGAACTTCAGTAAGGCACACTAATGGATTTTAACGCTCTTTGTTCATTGCCTGGAGGAATGAATAGTGCTTGTTAAAGACAAGAACACATGTTATTGATGGTGACGTCAATTAAAATTAGAAACTCATGCTTCTCTCACAACAGATCTTTCAGACCTACAACGACTACTTTCTAGTGCTCAACTATAAATAGAGCCATGCACTTTAGCTGTAAGTAAGAGAGACTTTCAAAAATTGGGGTAAACTCTTTCAAAATTGATTCTTAATCATCTCTCTCTTCAAGCTTACATTGTTCTAGTGCCAATTGAGCTGTGATTCACATTTTTGTTCTTTAGTTGGTGTGAGATGTTGATTATTCTTCTGAGAATCCATTGTAATCAAGCTTTGAGTGTCAAAGCTTGAGGGTAGTATAGGTTTTCTTGTTATTTCCTTGAAAACAAGCATTAGGTTGCTAGTGAGTTTTGAAAACTAGGGTTGGTTTTCTTGTTTCGTCCCTAAAACAAGTGTATTGAAGGTTTCTTGTTAGCCTGCAAAAACAAGGAGTTGTAACGGTTTCTCCTCCACCCAAATGTAAGAAACTATAGCGGATTCTAAAGTCTCTAGTGAGCTAGAGGAGTGCACGTTGGTCAAAGAGGATCAAACCACTGTAAATCAAGACTTTGATCTTCTATCCCCCCTTTCTTAATTGCTTTTGAGTTTATCTTTTATGGTTGTGAATTGGATCAAGCTTTCCGTTTTGTTTTTCTACTCATTGTGTAAAAGTTCTCAAAAGGCATTTAATTTCAATTAAAAATCCAATTCAACCCCTCTTGAATTGCCACATTGGGTTTACAATATTTATATTTTTGTATTTAGATAAACTGCCAACAAAATATTATTATTTCAATCAATAAACTGCTAGTGTGTGTGTGTGTGTATATATATATATGCTCTTGGTAGGTTAAAATGATCTTCAATAAATATTTGATATATGTCTATTTCATATGCTTGTTGGCATGATTGTCTATTAAAACTATATGTCTGCTATAAATATTTTGGTGATAAAAATCAATTCTCTGAATAATATATATGATATATTATAATAAGCTGGTCTATCTAATTGGAATATATTTATTTGATCACTATGATCAGTATTCGTTATATGTCTATCCTATGCGACATCTGTTAAGAATTCATCTATATGATCTACTTAACTCGGCACACCCTAGTTATGGGAAATGTAGCATGTGTGTCTAGTGTAAACACACATGATTTATTTTTCTGGTAGCAGTGGTCCACATCAGTTAGTCAGTTAGGAAATATATGACCCACAGGTCAGATGGCATGGAGTCCTTATCAGATAGTCAATTAGGAAATTTATTAGGTGGAGAGGAGTCCACTTTAGATAGTCAGTTAGGAAATTTATCAGCTCAGTCAAGTCCCGAGTGTGATAGTCAGTTAGGAGATGTACATGGTTTCAGTTGTGTATAATTTTTAATATTATTTGGTTTAATGTTTGATTTGATTATGCTATGAATGCATAAGCCTGTATTGTTGCTCATTCCCCTACAGTATATTGTATTGTGGTCTGGCAAGGTATATCTTGCTGGAGCCGTGGACTGTATTACTCGTGGATTTACTTTTTGATCAATCCTCTCTATTACAATTTTGAGACCCTTTGGACGGCAGAGTACTGTTTTGAGCTTCTAAGATTGTCAACTGTTAGCCCTTCTAAGCCTGATAATGTTTGGGCTCTTAAGGCTACTAGTTTATTTCTGATCTGATCTTGTTAGTGCAGTTCCAATATAATATTGGTGCACGATCAGTGATTATCATATCTATTTATTTTTGATAGGATAATAAGATAGAAGTATATAGAATTCTATATAATATGTATAACATGAATTTGTATGTATGCATGTTGTATGTTTGTTTTGTCTCTGATATATTAATTATTATGTGTGATTGTATGTTGTTTGCTATATGTGCTAACTATTATTGAAATGGATTTTGAGCATTATACTAATATGTATACATGTGTATACTAATATTATTTGATTATATACGTGCATGTAGTATTTTTCAAAAATGTTTTCAAAACGATTTATCTGAGTCCTAAAGGGCTCTAGAGTGTTGTCCCTCACTGACTTTAGGGTTTGATTCATTAGATCCTTGGCACTCTGTGAGGCATCCAGTTTAGCAGTGTGTGCCCTGTCGTTTGGCCCAGTTCGTATATATGTTAGATGCTCCACACTGGGATACTTATGAGTAGTTTGTTTAGATTATTATTTTGTTACGGATTTTACTTTCATATGTTTAACTTATATTTTGGTACATTAAATATATTTTATTGCACTTAGTATTTTTAAATGTATGAAAATGTTTTGTTATTCTTTGTTCTCTAAATGGTAGAAGTTATGTACTCCGAGGTTTGTGCGGGTTGGGCTGGGCCTATGGTTCGGTTCACCTCGTACATTGGCCATTGTTCGATTTCAAGTCGTGACAAGTAGAAAAAAAGAGATTAAGGTGAATGAAGAAGAGAAATCAAAGAAGTTGGGTAAAGATAATATGAGAAGCTTAGAAAGGGAGAGATGCTTCAAAGTGCGAGAGGTGACTCTCTCGGCAACTTCCTCTGTCGTTTTACATTCATGTTGCTATAATCTAAATATAACCTAACTTATGCATCATATTGTCACGACCCAAAACAATACCATGATTGGCGTACGAGGCGAACCGTCTATGGGAACCCGACCCATCTCACACAAGCCTCAGAGAAAAGAGTATTCATTTTTAAACCATAATAAAGTGAAATAACTAAAAGATTTTCTTATATAAAAATAATTCCTTATAAATAGTAAAAATTAAGTATATTATTATTTCAAATATATAAGAAAGTATTTATAATTAATTTATAAATATCAACGTAAATAATATATTTTGATACAAACATAACCCACATAAAACCCGGTGTGGAGCAACTAATACAAAAGCCGAATTGGGGTCCGACCAAAAGAGCTCTCACCATTGAACAGATAACCTCACTGAATGTAGAATATCTACTGCCAATAGAATTACCTGAAAAATATTAAAGGGAAGAGGGTGAGTAAACTCAGTGAGGAAACGACACTCCAAATTGCCTTCGGAACATCACATAAACTGTTTTGAAAACACTTTCAGAAAATAATACAAGAAACTATATAATTAGATACTGATAATATACACTCGTATATATATACAGATAGTAATTTCAGAAATTCATTACGAAATTCTTCGCAAATAAAGCAGACAACAAACAGTCAAACAGTTCGAGTAATTAAATTAGATAAAATATTTTATCACCAAATTATTTACTAAGATCAAAACATTTAGAAAGTTAGCAGAATCCGATTCAAATAGAATGAGTCAAGATAAATAGAAGTTCAAATACATAATAATATTCAAAAGCCTTGACAAAACATTCACTTCCAAAGTAAACAGCATACGATCAGGCGATACCATTATATATATCGTATGTATATCAGGTCTGATAATGGGACTATAAATTGAAGCGACTGTGCCACTAGATAACCAAATCTGTGTAATAATAGATACTGAAGTGACTATGTCACTGAAATACATGTGTTTGGTCGAACACATGGCTACCATATTACCCAGGTAACGAGGGCCTTCTCAGAGAAGTGGTATACCGAAAGCTACATTTAACCGAGTAGCATAGGCATCCCATACAGACAGGCAGACATATCAAACTATGAAATCAGAAAACTATTACATATAACAATTTAAGAAAATAAAAAAACATTAATTATCACATAAGTGGTCTAATTAACCAACCCGTAATATGATCTACAGAATTTTTTTTCATAAATATATGTTTAAAACCAGACAAAATACTTACTCGGAACAAAGCATTTATTTCGAAAGCCAAATAATTTCCAAAGCAGAAAGTTGTTGGAGAATTTTGGTATGAGCTTTTGTATGAACGGAAGCGACTTGAGAAGAGAGAGGGAAATCGACACAAGGATTTATAGTGGTTCGGCCAACCTTGCCTACATCCACTACCTAAGTCTTACTTAGGCTTTTCACTATCTCAATCCAACAAGGCCAATACACGAGGTTGATTCCAGTTTAACACCTCCAAGGCCTCACAATGTTGTTTTCTATAGGTTCATAACAAACCTCTCTCATTGTTGTTTTATATTTAGGTTCACAACAAACCTCTACAATGTTATTTTCTATAGGCTTACAACAAACCTAACTCACACTCTCAAAGTTTATACAATTGGTTTACAAACAATGAAGCTCTATGCTAGAGTTGAATATTTGAGATTGAAGGTTGAACTTTGATCTCTAGCTTGAATTGATGTTTTTCTTGATGGAAATTCATAAGAAGTTTGACTCTATGATTTCTGATGTTGTTCAACACGTTCTTGGTCTTCTCTTGATGTATTTATAGCCTTTTGAATCAATATGACCGTTAGAGAGAAGAATATAGTCGTTGGAGTCTATTTAAAGCTGTAAGCTACTATTTGTGACAATCTCACGTACGTTACCACATTTTGACGTATGTTACCTGACTTTAGCTCCAACACACGTACGTTGATCATAGCAGATTCCCAGATCACGTACGTTAATAATAACTGACGTACATAACTTCTACGTTTGAACCATCCAGTAGCTTCTGTTTTCAATCTGGAGCATTTTGCGTACGTGAAACTTCATCTCACGTACTTGAGATCAATATGACGTACGTTAACTTCATCTGACATACGTGAAACGTACTTCAAATGGTTCCAGTGGCTTCTGTTTGTATTCAGACCCTCTCTAACGTACGTGACAATTTTCTAACGTATGTCAGATGCTTCTGTGACTTGATTTCGCAACTCCAAGCTTTCCAACATGTTTCTCTTCAACTCAAACGTTTTGTTCTTCATCAAATCCTTTTGCTCATCATCAAAACACATAAGGAACTTATTGTTGATCACCCATGATCCAACAAAAGTATTCTTAAATTCCAGATAGAATACTTATTATTAAAAATATAATAATTTTAATAAATAGAATACTAATTCCAGGAAAACATAATGATTTCAAAAACTGGTTCCCATAATAGAGATTTCACATAGTTTAGATTTTAAAATTTCCAGATCATCATTAATAACAGATTACATACAAATATCTTACATATAAAAAATGTATAGGGTTCAGAAGACACAACGTATGTGTCTGAAGTTGCCATCGCACTCACCTGGACGCTGAGCTAATAATCCAACTCACGGTATACCGGTGAATGGTTAGTCATGTGAGAAATCAAACAAAGCTCTGAAACAGAGATAGCTCACAATAACTCAGATATGGTAATTGTGGCAATGCAAAGTATGTATGAATGCAAATGCATACTCAGACCCCGAAAATGTCAGAAATCCTATTTCAATCAAATATCTCATTATAGTCCCTCAAAGTTTGCAAAATATTAAAAGTTGTCCCTCTGAACCATGGCTTACTTGAGTGGGCAAAATACGTACTCGAGTAATATATCCATTCCGCTTACTCGAGTAAACCAACAAGATTACTCGAGTAAGACATATCATCTGATTGCTTGAGTAAGATATATGCTTACTCGAGTAAGATGTATATCCAGGCCCATAATTTATCCAACTCCAAAAATACATTTTAAGTGCACTTAATTCAGTTCCAACCAGGCTTAATTATTTAAATTAATCATCTATCAATACCATATGAAAGAGGATTTCGATCTTAGCATGGTGATGTTGTGGGAGTTGAGAAGAGTAAAAACGAACACAATGATTTAGAGTGGTTTGACCAACCTTTCCTGAGTCCACTACCTAGTCTCACTTAGGCTTTTCACTATATCTCGATAATTGATTACGGCTCAATCCAACAATGTCTTACAAAGAGGTTGATTCCTGGCTCAACACCTCCAAAGCCATCTTCACTTTCAAGCTAAGTGAGAACTCTTACAATACTTAATTCTGGTTCAAGAATAAACCAAGGTTGATTTCTCTTAAGTCTCACACTTTTAAATCCCTTACAATGTGTTTTCTAAGGCTCACAACAAACATTTCTCATACCCAAAGTGTTTATGAATAAATACAAGCGATAGCTTTATGATAAAAAGAAGAGTATGAACTTGATGTTTTCAATATGCTATCTAGCTTAGTTTTAGTGTTTTAGGATTGATGGATTGATGTAAATATTTAAGACTTGAAAGCGCATGATTATTCATACTTTATGTGCCTTTTCTTCATGTATTTATAGCCTTTCTTGCCTATATGACCGTTGGGGTTGATAATCTAGCCGTTGGAGTGCATTTGATGCTTGATTTCTTGCCATATATGACTTACTCGAGTAGTATATTTTCTACTCGAGTGAGCGTATTTTTTGACATGATTCGCACCTGATTCTTTGATTACTCGAGTAACTTTATTTTTTATTCGAGTAAGTACTCATCTAGTGATGTTTCTAGGTTTTCTACTTGCTCGAGTGAAAGCTTCACTTTCTCATGCCTCTGGAACTTGTTTTACTTGAGTGAGTATCCATATTACTCGAGTAACACTTCTTTTATTCCAACAATTGCATCCTTTGGTCATTCCATTGAACATTGTACTTTGTTGTCTTAATTACCAATTTTTGTTCATCATCAAAACAAAAGAGGATCTAAATGTGAACCACCATTGGTTCAACAC
>CAODLS010104137.1:0-20240 GCA_948243855.1 Flueggea neowawraea | reverse complement strand
TTTTCAAAACAATATTTGTGAGGCATGTATGAGGCAATCTGTAGTGTTGTCCCTCACTGGGTTCTTATCCCTTTCTTTTCCTTTATTTATTCTGTGTTTATTTTACTGGTTAACTTTTGGCTCAGCAACCGTTTAGCATATCAGCTCAGTAAGGCGTTTGCTTTTTTGGTTAATGACGCCCTCTTGGCCGGTCTTCTCCTTATTTTAGAGCTCTGCATTGGTATGCTATTGGGTTACTGGGTTGTATACTTTTGGTCTTTTATTTATACTAATTTACGATAGATTTATCTTGTATTTTTTTCACTTACACCATATTTTTTTTATACTCGTATATTTTATTTTATATATACTTATATGATTTCTTATAAATGGTTTTATATTTAAAATGTTTTTGATAAATGAATATTTGGGTAGAACTTTTAACTTTCTGAGACTTGTGCGAGATGGACTGGACTCCCATAGATGGTCTTCTTTGTATGCCAGTCATAGTCCAGAAACAGGTCGTGACACAGAGTGTGGTAATTATCAATTGGTAATGGATAAAGTAGCTTTCAAAATGATAATTAATTAATACTTTATTAGCAACAATAGTTGTGGAATTCAATTAAAACTAACAGGTTCAAGTTAAGATTTAATAAAATGATAATACCTTAGTATTGATGACTAATGTTATAAAAATAATAGCATTAAATTCAATTGAGGTGACAGTGTGGTAAAATTTAGCAAGTTTGTATGACAAAGATTTAGTTTTAAGGAGAAATTATACGATCGTAAGATCATTCTTCTTTAATTTTTAGACTTCAATATTCAGTAGGTTTTTTTTCATATAAAGCTTTGCAGGAGCAATTCAGGAAACCTGATTGAATACCAACATTATAAGAGAAACTTCCTTATTATTCACTATTTCTTTTCTGTTGCAAAGATAAAAGAGTTATAAACTGATTTCTGCAAAATAAATAGATATTTTAAATTCAATTTATTCAATATATTTTCTCAGCGATAAGATGCCATAACGCACCTCATCTACGAAATGAAAAAAGTGAAGAAATATCTCGTGAAGGAATGCTTCCGGCATTGACTCATCTATTGACTTATCATGTTTCTTTTTCTATATTAAATGTTCAAACTGTGAAACGACATGCTACAAAGTCCTTGTGTGGCCTGTACGAAACCAATGATATTTCTTAATACCTGAAAAGCACATGCAACCAAAATTTCATACATTTAATTTTAGTTATTTAATTTCTAGATATGTTTCTTTTCTATCTAAAAGAAAAATATCACATTTTTATGTCTGAAAGTGCTTTTAGATCAATAAACCAAAATGGCATTAAAGGTTTCGAGTAATATTACCAAGTTTCTATTTTCTTCTTGAATCCCAAGCTAAACTTTGAATTAGTCTGAAATTTTGGTTTTATATTATAGCCATAAGATATTTCTGATAATGCACTCAAATGCTTTTGTTGACTTTTCTTTTTTTTGCAGAAAAAATCAAACTCATCTGTTTGGTTTTATATCATTGTCATTTAAGATTTTTAGTATCGTTTTGATTATGGTTTGTCTTCTTCTTCTTATTATTATTTTTTGTTGATAAGTAATGGTTTGTCATATTATGATATAGAAAAACATTACATTTTGATGTCTGACAGTGCTTTTAGATTAATAAACCAAAATGGCATTAAACGTTTCAAGTTAGATTTTGATTTATTATCCCCATTAAGTTTCATGGTCAAGACTTTTTATCAAAAACCATGAACGCCTAACTCTTTAAATTTTCCGTGTTGAATGTTCCAACCAATCCCGATCATTTATAGAGAGGTCGTTTTCATTCACAGAGATTTTCTCCTCTGATTTGTAGTTATATTTAACAAGCAATAGGAGATATTACTCCATCATCAACAAATCAAATTTATTTTAGTTTTCCGCTCCGTTTTAAGAATCTTATTTTGGTCAACCCATCCTGTTACTGTTACCTTTTGTAATCCCATGTCAATGTCGACATCATCCACACCTGAACATAAAATAATAAAATTTATTTTAAAATATTCTTTTTATCATGAAAATTTAATTAAAATATCGTGCGGTTTGGATTAGAGACTGCGATTTTAAAGGCAACAATACAATTACCACACAATATGAATCACATAAACACATATAATCGTGTATGATATACAGTCAATTGTGACCCTAGTTTGAATCAATGAGATCAACCTTTGAGTTTTTGTAGAGCATTTTTCACTTTGCTTTCACACGCAACACAATTCATGTGAATTCTCATCTTTGTGATCTGCAATTAACACGGGTAAATAAGATGAAAAACCTGCAGAGTATGTCAGTAAATTAGGAAAACTACTGAAAAATAAGATGCAAAAAATCTTTACCATCATTTTAATTTCTTGAGAAAGTCAGCTATTGCAGTTGCCGTGCGACCTACTTGTATGTAGTTTTTTTTTTTCTTCATACGAATTTGATATGAAACTGACTTGTACGAATCCAGATGTCTATCTATTCCTTTATGTAGAGTTCAAGTCCTGTCTTCCCGTTGACTCTCTTACAAATTTCCTAATAATTTTTTTATGATGAACCGACCTTTTGAAAAAAAATTTAACTAGTCCCCGAAGTATTGATGCTTTTTCAACTTTTTTTTTTTAATTAACTAGCCAATCCATCGCGCGTTGTGTGTGCGAGTTAATATACATAAAAGGAGGCGAAAGAAATAGACTAAAATTGAAATCATAATATACATTTGTTATATAATAAATTTCAAAGTACGCGAAAGAAGTAAGCGCGAGTTAATATACATTTATTATTCAATATAATTTAAAAGTTGGCGAAAGTAATAGACAAAAATTGAAATCATAATATTATATAATAAAGTGAGATGATAGGAAATTTAAGTTGAAATTGAAATTGAGATTTAGATCTTATCCCGACAGTGGCAGATTTATGGAGTTTTTTAAAATGGGGTCAATATAATGAATATGAAATAAAATAATAAGTTTGTTAAATAATTATTTTAATTAAAATTTTGATTATATAATAATTTTATATGATATAGTCATAAATTTTTGGATATAATTAAAATTTTATGCTAGTATATTATTACTGTTGTCTGTATACATAAATTTCAATATATATTTGATTATTAAGTTTAAAATATTTTTCTTATTAGGGTAAAGAGTGAAGTAAAAAGACCAAATACAATAAAATATAAAATTAATTTTTGGTGAGTCCAAGAAGAATATAATGCAAATTTTTTTAAATGGGGTCCAAAACGAAAAATTTATTCTTTTTTATACAAAAATTAATAACAAAAGAAAAAACCTTGTACATCTAATGTTAAAATTATTTGGGATCCCGTTTTTGTCTATATAGATCCGCCTACATATTCTGACATGTTAAAATTCATTAAGAATATTGTTTACCTTGATTAATTTTCCTACTAATTTATTCCAACTATTATAGCATAGCATACACAATCTCAACAAAAAAAAAATCACTATTCCAACTATTATACTTCACAGACATGTTAACGGTTCTTGAACCGACCGTTCTGATTTTTGGAATGGGGAATTGGAACCGAAACGTGATTCCATGGTTTGGTTTGGTTCTCGGTTGGTTCAGGATTTGACTGGTTAAACCACCTATTTTGGTACCGGTTTGGCTCCTTTTTATTATTTTATAATTAATTTTTATTCCATTACATTTTCTATTTTGGTACCGGTTTGAATTCGTTAAATGCACTTTTAAATATAAATATTCTCTACTAAATGTTAACTACATTTATATTAAATAAGTAGCTAATTTTTACAAATGAAAATGAAAAAAAAAGTTAAATGGTGTATAATTATAATAATTACTAATCATTTAGTGTATAATATTTTTTAATGAAACTGTACAAACAATTAGTGTACAATTATAATAATTAATACAAGTACAAGATTAAAATTACAAGTAATTAATTTATACAAGTGAAAAAAATAAAAAAAAAAAGGTTAAACCATCTGTTGAACCGTCAGTTCTGAACCGCTGGTTTAACAGTTTTAAAATCCTTGAACCGAAATTAACCCGTGAACAGTCGGTTTGTATTGTGGAGTTCACGGTTCTGGGCCGATTTCAGTTTTGACCAGTTCAATTTCAATCCAGTTTACCTCTTCCAGTTCGATTTTTACATGTGTATATTATAGCATAGCATACAAAATCTCAACAAAAATAACTCTTTCCCTTCCTAATGTACAATTGTTTTCTCACTGTAGAATACCTTTCCAACCCTTTCTCAACTTTCTACAAATTACTTTTCCTCGTTCATCATTTGTCCTCTACAAAGTATTCTCTCCGTACTCTTTTTCTTTTCACCTGCCACATCCTCGTCGTGCCCGTCTCTCCTCCTTACAGATCATCCTCTCCTACAAGCCATTATATAGTTTTCTCTTGCTCATAATTCAGCTTTTTTCACATATACATGCTCAAAACTATTTTCCATTTGTGACAAGCAAATTTACTCTTTATTTTCCTCTCCACTAAACAAACTATACTACATTGATTATTTTTAATATAAGTCTTAAATATAAATTAAAATAGTTATAAAATTAATGTATACAACGGAATTATTTTGATTATATGACGGTAATTATGAGTAGAATTTAATTCAATTTACTCTAAAAAAAGAAAATATTTTTGGTGTAACATGGACTCTTATCCATTTAGCCCAATTCATTAAATAAACTCAGAAACTCGCAAAAGAAGCCCTATTCTGAGAGTATTTAAAGAAATTACACTTATGCAACTATTATTCTTCTATAAATAGAGTTTTCACCACATTTCAGAGGTACATTTTGTACACTCAGACCTTACACCTAAAAGTTTGCCAAACTAAATACTAACTTGAGCGTCGAAGAGTCCCTCGAGGATCAACCGACCTCACTTTGATTTTTTTTTTGGCAAGATTGAAAGTGATTCAAGGTGTTTGTGATCTATTACTCATCTCATTCGTCCATTTTGTTCGTGTTGCAGATTTGAGGCAACAACAAATGGCGCCGTATGTGAGAAATCGAGCAAAAAGCTGTGTTTTCAACCGTTCATTGCTTTTTTGTCTTTGATTTCTTCCAACATTCTTCCCTATTTCAACCAATTCAAAGTTTGATCTTTTCCATCATCAGGAGGTATTGACAAGTTTGTTTTTGAGAAACTCTCAAAGAAATTCTTAAGAATCTTCTTCGTATTAGTTTCAGAATTTTCTTTAGAACCATCCCCGGAGTCATTCCTTGGAGCAACCTACCTCGAAGAAATCTTCAGAACTTACTCTAGAACACTCCACATAACCTTTTCTGGAGTTACTGCAGTTCTTTGACGCCCAACATGGTGGTAAGGACTAGAACCCAAGTCGTCGACCACAATGACAATGATGATGCTCAAAACATCAACAGTTCTCTGAATCCCCAAGGACCTCGAGGAGTCCTAGCCAGAGCAAGTGCTTCAGGAACTAACAATCCAATGGTTCCACTTAGTGACTATGAGGCGTTAAGAAATGAGAACGAGAAAAATAGGAGAATGCTAAAGGAAATAATGACCATGCTTAAGGAAAAGACTCCTCAGGCAAACACCCTTCCACCTCTTCATGCACTTACTGATAGTAGGGGTGTTGTCGAAAGGCAAAAGGCCCCAAAGGAAGAACAACCTTTAAACCTCCAACCATAAGCTATTGAGTATTGAGAGCCCCTCTTTCGTCCCCAACTTCATGAAGAGAGGCATGAAGTTCACATCCGGGAAAAAGGAATGTTTAACCCACGAAGGGAGAGGGAGTAATACCAAGAAGTGGTGGAGAGCCCTACAAGGAGGTTCCTAGAGCTCCTACTAGGAAGGTGGAGTTCGACAACCGGTCCATACTAAGTGCGAAGGATATGAGTAACATACAAAAGATAGTTGAAGGAAACCTATAACAAAAGAAATTGGTACCTGCAGAAGAGAAACAGTAGGAAGGGGCAATCCCCTTCACCAAGGAAATTATAGAGAAACCCCTTTCTTTTAAGTTTAGGATGCCTAAATTCTCCACCTTCACAAGAAAATAAGATCTGTACGGGCACATACAAAAATATGAGTCCATCATGCTTCTACATGGTTGGGAGGATGCAATCATATGCCGAGCATTCTCCATCACACTAAAAGATGTAGCTCGTTACTAGTTCTATGCATTAAAAGAGGCATCCATCTCCTGTTTCAACCAATTAAAAAAGGAGTTCATAAACACCTTCATTATCAACAGCAAGAGAAAGAAATATGCCACCTATTTGCTCAATGTGAGACGAAGGGAAGGGAAGAGCTTGAAGCAATATATTGATCGATTCAGGAATGCAACATTGGAGATCTATGAGTTGCAGTCAAGGGTTGTTGTAGCAGCCATACTCCAAGGAACTCGTTCTATCCAGCTCGAAGAGTCCTTATCACTTCATCAGCCAACAACATTGGTTGACTTATTCCCTTAGGCCAACTAGTACATAAGACAACCAGAATGATGAAGATAGTTGGATTGAGGGAGGATAGAAAAAGGAAGGAGAAAAATGATCATGAGGAACCAAGTAAGAAGAAGAAAAGAGTATACGGACCCAATGACCATTAGGATTAAGGTTTGAGAAGTACACCCTTCTTACTGAATCAAGATCGAGAATCTTTGTAGCTATTGAGAGATATGGACTTATGACTCTTCCCCCAAAGGTTGATAAGCTATTGGGTACATATACTGAATCATTTTACAAATATCATGGCACTCAGGACACACTTCACAGAGAAGTGTCACCAAATGATAAAGCAAATCAAAGCCTTAGTTAAGGAAGGAAAGCTAGAACGATTGACCTATGTGGAAGTATGGAGACAAGACAGAGGTGGACACCCTCGTAGAGGAAGGCTATTTGATGATGGAAGATTTGATGAGATGAGGTATGAAAGAAGAGGATATGGTGAGAGAATGAATAACAATGATCAAATAGAGAGAGGTTCTGAACAAAAGGGGTGTCATGGAAGGCCTCAAGGTGGAGAAAGGAGAAATGAGAGAAGAGCTCCTACAGTTGACAATGCACCAGTTCATCTTGCTATCAATTTTATCTTTGGGGGCAAAATGATGGTGGAAAGCACCTCTTCTATAAGAAAGCCTACGCAAGACATGCCTATCAAGTAAATTTTGTGATGACAATGGATGGAGGGGAACAACCAATAACATTTACCCAAGATGATAAACGAGATGTCATCCTATCCCATGATGATCCTTTGGTTATTTTAGAAATTGTAGCAAAGTACCTAATGGAGAGAATCATTATGAATAGTGGAAGCTCAGTAAGCCTTATTTACTGAAATTGATTCCAAAAGATGAACCTTATTTCGGATCGAGTAAAAATGGTGCCTATGTCATTGTATAGTTTCACTGGTGAAATAGTACCTGTTGTAGGATCTGTACAATTTGCAGTTCTTTAAGGAGCGCTCCATGCACTATTACAAGGATGACTACTTTCATGATTGTTAAATTCACTTCGTCAGCCTACAATATGATTCTAGGAAGAGTTTTACTGAATGATATAAGGGTAGTTGTATCCTCAACATACTTGTTGATGAAATTTCGAACACCTAATGGAGTGGGAGAAGCTCGAGAAGACTAGAGAAAGGGTATAAAGTGTTATGTTTCCTCCGTTAAAGCAATTGTGAGTGGAGGAAGCTGTGAAACCAACAAGCTCGAGGAGGCTATGGTAATTGAAGATGCAGGCTCTGAGGGAGAAAAACCACCACTTTTAGAAGAACTAAAGGCTGTGAAGCTGGATGAAATTAATGAAGAAAATATGGTATATGTGGGAAGTTAACTTCTGAAGGAGACAAATGGGGAGATCATTAGGTGTTTGAAGAACAATGCATACATTTTTGCATGGAGCCTAATGAATATGCCAAAAATCGATCTTGAAGTGATTTCACACCACCTTAACGTTGACCTGGAAGCATTCCCAATCAAACAAAAAAAGAGGAATATTGCTAAAAAAACAATTAGCAGCAGAAGGAGTTGAAAAGTTGTTGTAGGCAGGATTCATTCGTGCAGTCAACTACCTGGATTGGCTGGCGAACATAGTGATTGTACCAAAGGCTATTGGAAAGTGGAGGATGTTCGTGGACTTCACAAATTTGAACGATGCGTGCCCCAAATGTTTGTATCTTCTCCCATGAATTGACAAGTTGGTGAATGAAACATCAGGCTATAAATTGCTTAGCTTTATGGATGCATTTTTTGGATATCACCAAATCACAATGTACCTGCCTGACGAAGAAAAAATAGCTTTCATTACCGAGAATGGCACTTACTGTTACTGAGTCATGCCCTTTGGCTTGAAAAACACTAAGGCTACATACCAAAGAATGGTGAACAATGTATTTAAAGACTTATTGGGGGAACACGATGGAAGTATATATGGATGATATGATCGTCAAAAGTAAAAAGGAAAAATCTCACGGAAAAAAATTTAAGGGTAGTGTTCGATGTAATGAGGAAACACAACATGAGACTCAATCCTACCAAATGTTGTTTTGGAGTGGGGTTCGGAAGTTTCTAAGGTACATGATCACCCAAAGTGGGGATCGAGGCAAATCCCGAGAAAGTGCAAGCCATCCTAAATATTTAGCCACATTCTTTAGTGAAAGAAATGCAAAGGTTGATAGGGAGGCTCGCTGCCTTAAACAGGTTCTTGTCAAAATCTGCTGAAAAGAGCCTTCCCTTCTCTAAAACTTTGAGAACAGAAAGAAGATTTGAATGGACTGAAGAATGTGATCGAGCATTTGAAGATCCTGAGAAGTACTTGAGAGACATTCCCCTTCTAACAAGACCCGAATAGGGCGAACGAATATTCATGTACTTAGGAGTAAGTGAAACATCACTTAGGGCGGTGCTATTAAGGGAGGATAATTTGGTGGATAAACCCATTTACTATGTCGCCTAGGTGATACAAGGGGTCGAATCGAGATACTCGCGTGTTGAAAAAGTTGCATTGGCTTTGATGATGGCAACAAGGAAACTAAGACCTTACTTTTAAGCACACTCAGTCAACGCCTTGAGCAACCAACCACTAAGAAAAATACTTAAAAAACCTGAATGCTCTGTTAGACTCACCAAATGGGTGATAGAACTTGGGGAGTATGATATCCATTTCGAGCCTCGGCAAGCCATAAAGGTGCAAGTACTAGCTGACTTCATATTTGAGTGCACTTCTACACCTAAAGAACATAAAGAAGAAGTGGAAGTAGTGAAGTGGTAACTATTTGTTGAAGGGGCCTCAAGCGCACAGGGGAGCAGACCTAGAATTGTATTGATATCACCACAGGAAGACGTGTTCAAGTACTTTCTTAGATTTTCATTTCTAAGTTTGAAAAACATTATAGAATACAAAGCACTAATTGCGGGAATGAAATTAGCAAAACAATTGCAAGATAAAATTGGTGGCACACAACGACTCCCAACTAGTAGTGCAACAATTTCAAGGGGAGTATGAAGCAAGAGAGTCAACTATGGCTCAATACTTGAGGAAGGTGAAAACATTAGTGCAATTCTTGAAGGAGTTAGAGCTCATACAAGTAAATCGGTCAGAAAATAACCACACAGATGCATTGTCTAAATTAGCCTCTTCAAAGGAAACAAAGGCAAGAACTATGAAGATTGAAGTTCTTGAAAGACCCACAATTGAGGAGAAATAAATTCTGGACATTGAAGAAGGGGTAAAAGATTGGAGAACCCCAATAAAGAAATATCTAATGACTGGGGAGCTGCCATCAAATCCTGTGGATGCCAAAAAGATGAGAGCCCGGTGTTCAAGGTTTACCCTAGTCAATGAAGTCCTTTATAAACGTGCTTTTTCAATGCCAATGCTAAAGTGTTTAGGCCCTGAGGAAGCTAAGCTAGCAATAGTAGAAGCACATGAGGGGATCTATGGACAACACCTAGGGTTTAGAGCACTCTCTGCAAAGATGCTTCGAGCAAGGTTCTTTTAGCCAACAATGAAGGAAGAACCCTTGAAAAAAGTAAGGAAATGCGACAACTGTCAAAGGCACGCCCCTATTATCAATGCACCAATTGTAGAACTTCAGAGTGTCCTAGAACCAACTCCGTTTTCCAAATGGGGTTTAGATATATTGGGACCTTTTCCACAAGCAACCGGAGGGAGAAAATTCCTTATTCTAGCCACGAATTACTTCACTAAGTGGGTGGAAACAGAGCCTTTAGCTACAATAACTTCAAGGAGAATTGAGGAAATGGTGTGGAAAGACATAATATGTAGATTTGGGCTCCCAAGAGTCCTAGCTGTGGACCATGAGAAGCAATTCAATTGTGATGCCTTTAGAGACTTTTGTGCAAGGATGAACATAAGACTGAGTCTTGCATCGGTGTCCTATCCACAAGGAAATGGGCAAGCAGAAAGCTCCAACAAGACAATCCTGAATGGGCTAAAGACAAGAATTAAGAGAGCCAAAGGTGCCTGGTTGATGAATTACCCTTTGTACTATCGGCATATAGGACGACAAGTAGAGTCTCTACAGGAGAAACACCCTTCAATTTGGCATTTGGGACGAAGGCATTAATTCCAATCAAAGTAGGATTGGATTCTCTGAGGATGATACAATTCAACAAGCAAACAGAGCAAGCCAATACAAAAGCCTTGAGGGAAAATTTGGATCTCATTGAGAAAGAAAGAGAACGAGCATGTATGAGGCTCAAAGCTTACCATTAGAGAATAGCCAAATATTACAACTCCTGCATGAAGAATAGAGCCATAGGTGAGGGAGACCTTGTATTAAGAAAATCATCCATCACTAATGCCTTTAAGGAAGATGGAAAACTGCGAGCTACCTGGGAAGGCTTGTATAGAATCAAGACGATGTTAGGAGCCAACACATGCAAACTCTAGACATTAGAAGGGAAAAGGATCAGTAAGGCGTGGAATACAAACCACCTAAAGATGTACTTGCCCTTGGGATTGTAGATTGACAAAATCATTGAAGTTTTAAAAAAGAAGAGAAATAAATTGAAGAAGATAATGAAAAAATTCTCAAGCATATTGCTTGAGGAGTGGACGTAGACCTCAAGGTCGAACCACTATAAATCTCTGTGCCTCCTTTACTTTCTTACACTAGCAGTACATTTACATTCATTGTGTGTATGAATTGCAACTCATTTCATATCCTCATACATCACATTTACAATTGCATAAATTAAGGGATCGAAGGATGAAGCTCTAATGTTATACATATAAAAAAAGGGAGTGGACCAGATAAACCTACATTTAGAACATGATAAAATTATGGGATCCATTCTCAATATTCCTTACATTTGCTGATACGCACAAAAAGAAAATTGACAAGCATGATCGTAGAAAAAGAACACTAAAAAAATCGTAAAAGCATGTGACAAGCAAAGACTTGTCATAAATGCACGTGGAAAATTATCGTGAATTATTAAACGCGAAAAAAAAATCATTAAGACGTATGACAAGCATGAGAATTGTAATGAATGCATACGGAAAATTATCATGAAAATAATCAATCAAATGAAGCACCACAATGTAGCTAAGCACACAACCGGAAGAAGAAAAGGAATACATGCACCAACATGATGAAGAAAAAAAGCATCATTATTATTAAAAAAAAATCACTTAACTAAAAAGAACATTTCGGTTAAGTGATTGGGGAGCAATAACGACAAGTCTTCACCAAAATATCAAAAATAAAAAAGAACTAGATCCCTACAACGAAGTCCTCTAAAGGTGGGATGACATCATCCAACAAAGTAAGCTTAAGATTTGAAGGAATTGAAGGAAATCCATCTAAATCCATCAAACCTTCAGTAGAATCTCCAAACACCTCATCCAGAGCTGGAATGTGATCATCTACAGTAGGCTCCGAACTAGACAATGTAGCCTCTGTACTAGGCAATTTAGGCTCTGGGTTGGGCACAGTGGATCCAGAACTAGGCAAACCATACTCTTCAAAAAATTTCCAAGGGCCTGAGAGGTTCTTCCAGTCATCATGTAAATAGGCATGAAGGTGAGTGATGAGATCATCATCATCAAGAGCATAGCCTAATTGCTTCCGATTGGAAAAACCATCATTCTCAATCTCATATGTACAAAGAAGCTCAGGAAATTTCTCCTAAAGGTTGGACTATTTTGATGGCTTTCCAAGTGTTGTGCTGTCTGAAAGAAGTGGTGCCTACTTTACACTTTTTTCAATGCTTCTTTATACTTCGCAAATGTTCAGATCGCGAGGGAACTTTTACAATTCAAATAGCTCTGAGGGCCAATTCTCTCTTCATAGATGACATTCCTAAGCCTCCCAAAAAATTCTACAACTATTGGTTTATAGTATTCCCTTAAGAAGAATTTTGGAATTCTCCACTGCGTTGGTGTTGGACGAGGCCAGAACCCAAAAAACCTGATATGTCCTATCTCAGGGAGCTTTATACTGATGACATTAGGACATTGACTTTTGGCATCCAAGTTAAATGTCTCAAGCTTCTATCACCCAATAATCTCGCTATTGCCCACTGGGGGGTTGCTCCTAACTCGAGGCCTACTAATCTCCTTCCTTCACCCAACAGGGATTCTCTTATTGAAGAAGATCTCTCACACTCCGAGTCATCTTCTACTCCTCCTATCAATGAATTGTGTTATGTTAATCAAAGTACCATGCCTCATTTGGATGAAATTTATTGCATCACATCTTCTGATTCTTCTGTTGGAGGTTGTTTTAGGTTTTCATAGGCTTATATATTATTTGGATTTCTCTTCTTTGGTTGGCTTTAGTTTATTTTTTTTCAACAGGTATGGACCTAATTCGCAGCGCCTTATCTTCGAAGAAGCGTAAAGGGAAATAAATCGACTTGGCCTCTTTTAAGAAACCATCCCAACATAGAATTTCATCTTCAGTTCATTCTCCCTATTTGGAGGATAAGGGCATTCCCTCTCGCCTCCCCCTTCTACTCGAGAGAAGAACACTGCTTCCAATGCTAAGACATCTGAGCTTCTGCCAAAGGAATTCGGGCGTCGTCAAAAGGCATCTGAGCCACATGTCAAGTCTTCCGAGCTAAAGGGAAAACCATCTAAGTCAAAAAGAAAGGCTTCTAAGCCAATAGACAAGGCCTCTGAGAAGAAGTTATATGAATCCAATCCTCTAGAAGAGGGAGCTAATGTTCCTGCTTCAAATAGTCATCCAACCAATGGACTGCAATCTACTGAACCACCTTTGGTGCCAAGAGGATTAGCATCTAGTCATGGTACTAAATCTAGAGAGACCATTGCACCGAGTCCTGTGTATGAGAAGACTTTCCCTTTGAAGTTTTTAGAGACGGGCCTTCTAGAGGCAAGACAAATAAATGGATCCATCGCGCTAAAAAGTTTGATCCAAAACCTGGCTTATTCCATACGGACTCAGTGAATATGGTCGAAGTAGTACATAGGATCATATACACTTCGATCCTTCCTCGAGATGAGAATGAGTTCTTTGACAATCTCGGCACTTGCTCAGATCCTGGCCTAACCAATATAGTGAGGGTAATAATATATATACTTTTTTTAATGTTTTGGTGTTATAATGCTTGGGCATTAACTTGTGTGCTTTTTTCTTGCTTTTACAGGGGCATAATAGATTTCAGTGGTATTGTCTATGTATGAGGAGATTTGTCAATGTTTGGTTACCAAGAAAAATGAGTCTTTGGATTCCCATTATGAGAATAAAGTAATTAAGCATAAATATGATGATGCATGCTTTGATTTGCATGCTATTGTGAGGCAAAAAAAAAAGAGCTTAAGAAGAATTATGACAACTTTTAAGCTTAGTATGATTCGCTCTAGAAATCTCTTGACACTTTGCAAAAGGAGAAAGAAGATTTCTAAAAGCATATGAAGGCCTTTGACTTCTTGAAGACAAAGCATAAGGAATTCAATAGGAACTGGATTGAATTAGAAAGCAGTATGCCAATCAGAAAGAGGGAACATATTAGAGGCTCTATGCCGAGAAAAAGGACCTTAAAGAGAAGCTTGCTTCTTCTTTTGCATTTATTGAGACCCTCAAAGTGGAACATGTGAAACAGACTTAAGTGCTTTTGGTTAAGAAGAAGAATCTTGAAAAGAAGCTTGTTGATTCCCATGCTTCTATGGAGGCATTGAAAGTGGAGCATGAGGCTGAGAGAAAATCTTTAGTTGAGAATGCAGTTCGTGATTATCACCAATCTTGGGAATGCTTTGATTCTAAGGGAGCTTATGGATATGGTTTCCTTAAAGTTTGCTTTTACATGGTGCATTGACACTTGGAGAGGGCGAAGAATGAGAAGTTCCCTGAGTTTCTTTATATATATGAGATTAAGAATGATGGTTTTGCTAATTGGAAGTAATTAAGGTATGCTCCTAATGATGATGATCTCACCACTCACCTTTATGCTTATTTACGTGATGACTTGAAGAACCTCTCAGGTCCTTAGAGATTTTTTGGAAAGTATGGCTTGCTTAGTTTGGGATCAATTGTGCCCAACCCAGAGCCTGAGTTGCCTAGTTTAGAGCTTGCATTGCCTAGTTCGGAAGCTACTATAGATGATCGCATTCTAGCTCTAGATAAGGTGCTTGGAGATTCTGCTGAAGGTTTGATGGATTTAGATGGATTTTCTTCAGTTCCTTCAGATCTTGAGCTTACCTCATTGGATGATGTGTCCCACCTTTAGAGGACTTATTTGTTGGGATCTAGTTGTCCACTAGTCGTTTTGGAAATTTTGTTCTTTTTCATACTTTCATTTTTTATATTTTGGTTAAGACTTGTCGTTATTGTTCCCCAATCACTTAATTGAAATTTTTTTTTCGAGTTGAGTGATTCTTTGATTCTAATAATAATGATACTTTTATTCTTCATCATGTTGGTACATGTGTTCTTTTTCTTCCTTCGACTATGTGCATAGCTAGATTGTGTTGCTTCACTTGATTGATTATTTTCACGATAATTTTCCACTTGCATTTATGAAAATTCTCATGCTTGTCATACGTCTTAACGGTTTTTTCGTGTTTAATAATTCACGATTATTTTTCGCGTGCATTCATGAAAAGTCTTTGCTTGTCACATGCTTTTACGATTTTTTCATGTTTTTGTATAATCATGCTTGCCAACCTGTTTTTTGTGTGTATTAGTAAATGTGAGCGATATTGAGAGTGAATCCATACTTTTATCACATTCTAAGTATAGGTTTAGTCTATCCACTCCCTTTTTTTTATGTATACAATATTGGGGCTTCATCTTTCGATCCCTTAGTCTATGCAATTGTAAATCTGATGTATGAGGATATGAAATGAGTTGTAATTCATGCACACAATGAATGTAAATATAATACATGTGCAAGAAAGTAAATGAGGCATAGAAATTTATAGTGGTTCGACCTTGAGGTCTACGTCCACTTTTCAAGCAATATGCTTGAGAATTTTTCATTATCTTTTTCAAATTTTTTTTTACAACTTCAATGATATCTTCAATCTATAACCCCAGGGGAAATTGCATTTTCAGGTGGTTTGTATTCCACATCTTACTGATCTTTTTTCCCTCTAATATCTTGAGTTTGCATGTGTTGGCTCCTAACATCATTTTGATTCTATAAGGGCCTTCCTAAGTAGCTCGGAGTTTCTCGTCTTCCTTGAGAGCATTAGTAATGGCTAATTTTCTTAAAAAAGGAATCCCTCAACCATGACTCTATTCTTCATGCGAGAGTTGTAATATTTGGCTATTCTCCGATGGTAAGCTTTAAGCCTCATAGATGCTCGTTCTCTTTCTTCCTTAATGAGGTCCAAATTTTCTCTCAAGGTTTCTACATTGGCTTGCTCTGTTTGTTCGTTGAATTCTATCATCCTCAGAGAATCCAATCCTACTTCGACTAGAATTAATGCCTCCTGTAAAGACTCTGCTTATAGTCCAATATGGTCATGGTGTTAGTTTTAGTGTCCTAGTCCAATTAGTTATGTACATTGCCATTCGCTTTATCATTTAATAAAAAAGCATTTTATTTCATTGTATGTTTTATGAAGATAAAAATCTCCATGAATAGTTAATTCTTCCTTATGTCATCAAGTATGTGACTTGATACTAAAACCATAAGGTAAAAAGAATACTATTCTAAATGTTCCTAATCAGTTATTATCATGGGAATGATAATAAACCAAGGTTAGTATGTTGCAAAGTAGATAATCATGTTTTACTAATTATGGATATGAGATATCAACTTAGAACATAGATACATATTGTGGAACATATATTGGACTGGCCAGCTATGAAATCATAATTACCTTTCATGCAGTGGTGATATTTGAGTTCTCTGACTGAAACTCACTATCGACTCCTACCAGAGGAATCACATGTTTTGACTTAGTCAAAAGTTATCCATAACAGGGTAACAATAAAGGCTATTATTCAATATGTCATGAATCTTGTAGAGGAGTGATAATGAGAGTAACAAATTTGTTCCTCTTAAGAAGAGTGATATCTTTAGGCCACTTGATGAGTATGATTGATGGAATGTATGCATACTCGAATGAATTTTTAAAATAAAGGGTTATCAATGTCATTTGTTATGTCAATATGCTTAGGATCAAGAAACACGTTAAGCTATATAAGGTTGACATGTGACCATGCCTTATGCTTAAATGAGATATCGTGTGATAAAATGACTAAATATCAAACTGTGAAAGGTTAACTCGGATCACCGACTCCACTTGATTTTGGGTTGTCATAATGTATTACTAGATACTGCTTATGGATTTTGGGCCCAAGTTTGGGACAATGCCCATTACCAATTTCTAGTGGGCCTATTATGTCACATACTATAACGAATTGGATTGGATTACAAATATTCTCTCTTGTGGTATTTGAATTATTGAGATAATTAATTTGATTAATTATTAATAATTCAGGATTTTATGATTTATATCTTAAATATGATATAAGATATAATCCATTAATGTAATGCGTTTTTATTATAAATTGCATCTTATTAAGTTAAATATTTTGTGGACATGTTATTATGCATGACATAATAAATTCTGCCTATATATTTTAATAAGAGAGTTATTTATTTAATGATAGTGCATCATGTAATTAAAAATCCAATAACTTTAATAAACCCAAGTATAATTTCGGCACACTCCTCCTATTTTTTAGGAGTCTCTATTCTTGTATGACAAGGAGGAATTTTGCGCACCCTAATTAGGATGTGACTAAATTCGGCACCCTTCTTCTTAAATAAGAATACTGAATTCTTGTGTGACAAGGAAAGGAAATTATGTTTGCTTCTTGATTAATTAGGAGAGATTGTTCTTGTAGGACAAAGAAACCAAAATCCCTACTGAGAGTAGATAGAAAATTCGGCACACTCTTCCTTGAATAGGAAAGAGGGCCAAATTCTTGGAGGACAAGGCTAACCCTAGTGCACCTATTTAGGTTTTTCCATATGCCTATAAATAGGAGCACACCATTGCCTTGTTTCTAATGTCAAAGCCGAGTTTGTGAGTGCCACAAATAAAAGAGAGAAAATTATTTGTGAGAATTAGAATAACGATTCTACAATGCTAGTACACTCTACCAATCCAAAAGAGGTTTGTTTGTATGGATACCATTAGACACGTTGGCGTAAAGTCAACGTGAGAAAAAGGGGTTTGGAGTTTTGTACTAAAAGCTACACCAACATTGCCATTTGGCCAAACCATAGACGCAATTATTAAAGTAAAAATTACTAACCCTAATCGTGTATGTCAATATGCATGGATCTTTTGTGGAATTCTAGGTTTAATTTTTTTGTTATTTCCGCTGTGATGATTGCTTATGAATATCATAAATTTAGTTACGAATTTCAATAGTGGTATCAGTGCCACTTGCATTATTGACATAGACGATTCTTTTATATGCGATATAATGGTGTTGATTTGTCTATTCGGCTTTGTTTTATATTTTGTGATATTGTTGTTGGATTAATGATAATTGTCAGGATTTAATTTAGCAAGATAAAAATTGGGAATTTTTATGTGTAAAGGCCGAATTTATTTGATGATTTTATAAGATGTTAAGAATCATCTAGAAAGTCGTTTAAGGTTTTGTATATGCAGTTTTGTAATGGGATTACAAACAATGGGATGAATGATAATTTGATTATTGGATTCAAGTATTAATGAGATTAATATATATTGAGGTTTAAAATTAACAACTCGTTTCAAGATAAATGCGAATTACAAACCTCCCTCGCAACCGGCTGCGAAACCACTTTACACATCCTTCGTTTAATCAATATAGCTATTTGATTCATTGAATGATATTTCTTATACTGTTTTGAATGATGATTCAAAATGTATGGTGTATGACATAGACCAAGTTAAACCTACGCGATTGGCTTATTTTATTGTTATGGGTTGTAATTTTGGTGAATGTGCCCTTTTTTAGTATAGATTTAAATATATATTATATGCAAAAGAATATGAAGGTTGTTCGTTGAAGATTGAAGACCACCCTAGGTTAACCTTGATCTTCACATTGGTTTGTGAGATTTATTAGTTTTAGGCTTTGTCATGTCACGTTTACATTATTCTACATATACATGTGATGAATGTATGTCATGGATGAATGATCTATAGTGTATCCCACGCAAACCTACAAATATTATCCCTACAAATAGTAAGTCGAAAAATGCCTTCCATAATCAGTGCTTGTCAAAACTTTGTTCGTCGATGTGTAGTTTCTTCCTCCACAAGGTGCACTCGATTGCCTTAGTGAGGCAATGGTAGATAATGATTGTATCTATGTTTTGGTTATGATTAGACTTATTATGACTATCAAAATGGTTTTGGGCTTAAGGCATAAAAGGTATTTATATGCCGGGACATGAGATTTCAAAATTCCTAGAAATACAAGAGTTATATACGATATAATTGAAAATGAGTTTTCTACCTTAATAGCTAAGGTTAAGGACTAGCTCAGCTGACTTAACTTTGAGTGAAATATGAATCTTGTACCCTCTATGTTTTTAATATTAGGGATGCTAAATTTAGTGGGAGTTTTTCAAAGACCTCTTATTAATCTTTGCATATTCTTGTATGTAGTAATAATGGCAACAAACAATAACGCATCGACCTTTACTTTGCAATTGATCCTTGAGAAGGAAAAATTTGTTGGGGCTAACTTCCTTGATTGGTCTCAAAACTTAAGAATTGTTCTTAAGCAAGAAAGGAATAGCTATGTCCTAGATACATCAATTCCCAATGAACCAGCACCCAATGCCCCTCGAGCTCAAAAGGATGCTTATGAGAAGCATAAAAATGACTCGACGGATGTCACTTGTCTTATGATTGCTACTATGGTTACGGATTTGCAAAAGTAATTTGAAGCTATAGAGACATTTGACATAATGAGGCATGTCAAGACATTTGACATTTGACATAAGAAAATGTTCCAAGATCAAACTTGCCAAGAAAGGTTCTTGACAACCAAGATCAAAGAGGTTCTTGTGGTTTAAAAGGGAAAAGGCAAGGCTAAGCCAAAGTTTGTTGGCAAGGGCAAAGGGAAATCCAAGCCCAAGTCTGATCCTAAGATAAGCAAGGCGAAAGAGGGAGTTTGTTTTCATTGCCATGAGACTAGACGTTGGGAAAAAATTTGCAAACTTTACTTAGAAGAGCTAAAGAAGAAGAAGAAAAGTAAGACTTCTACTTTAAGTATTTTTGTTATAGAAATCAATATGTCTACTAATTCATCATGGGTATTAGATACTGGACATGGAGCTCATATTTGCATTAACTTCCAAGGATTGAGAAATAGTAGATCATTGACAAAAGGCGAGGTAGACCTAATAGTGGGCAATGGAGTAAGAGTTGTTGCATTAACTGTAGGAAATTATCATTTAACTTTGCCTAATGGACTTGTTTTATAATTAGCGAATTGTTATTATGTTCCTACTATGAGTAAGAACATTATTTCTATTTCTTGTTTAGACAATGACGGTTTTCATTTTATTATTAAGAATAATAATATTTTCATCTATCATGGGGACATCTTTTATGGTGTTGCAACCTTGTCTTTTGGTCTTTATGTTTTAAACTTGGAACAAAGCAAGCCCATCTATAACATTAATAAAAGGTTAAAATCAAATGATTTGAAACAAACCTACTTTTGGCATTTTCGTTTGGGCCATGCAAGTGAGAAACACATCTCAAAACTCC
>CAODLS010104060.1:0-20765 GCA_948243855.1 Flueggea neowawraea | reverse complement strand
AAAGAAAAGTAAATACAATAAACTGATCAAAGGATTTCAAAGTGCTTAGTCATGCTGCAATCGTCATAAATCAGGCTGTCTTTATTATCATTAATAATTTAATGATAGTCTCGTAAGTTTAAACTAAAGTAGTGTTGATTTTTAGTTTTAGTGCAAATTGTTTCAACCAAAAACTCTTTGCCGATGATAAGGAATTTTATCTAAAAATATTTATGAGGATAAATTTGAAAAATCAAACAAAATTATTATTTATAAATAATTTAATCATATTTTTCTTAAGAATTATATTTATTTGAGAGGTGAACTTAGGATGTACGGAGTATCATGCTAGTCATTGTCATATACCAACTTTTGATACTATATCATGAGAGTTGCTAAAGTTCAAATTAAATCGTACTTTTTTTAAAGACAAGTAAAGACAAGTAATTAGAAGCAAAAAAGGTGCAAAAAGCATGCCATATGCATAAATTCCTATTAAGCCATACTTTTTTTTTCTCATTATAAAAGAGGTCTCCTTTATTTGGATTAATCACATATATTGAGTTGAGCAGTTAAGTTCACACAGAAAGAAGGGACAACAACACAATTATACTAAAAAAGAATATCACTTTTATAAATAACACCTCAAGTTTGCAAATATTAAGAATGTCACAAATATTTACCACATATAAAAAATGCCATTTTTTGAAATGTGCAAAAAATTGCTGTATTTTCGCGAGAAATTTACTTTTCCGTGAGAATTTGATTTTTTTCTTAATCCAGATTGTGTTTTGAGTTCACAATAGAGTACATAATTCATCTTTTCAAAAAAACTTGTAAATAATTTTTAAATTATTTTTTAGAATTTTTAAATGAATTTTCTCTTTAAAAAATATTTTAAAGAGAAAATTTTTTCAGAGTAGATTTTGACATTCATAATAATTCACAAAATAGTATACATTATATTATACATTATTGTGAACTATTTTAAATGGTCCATAACGGTTCACAGATAGAGTACACAGATCATATTTTTTAATTCTAAATAATTTTTTTAATTTTTGGCGTTCACAATGTTTCACAAAATAGTATACATTATTGTGAAATATTGTGAACCATTTTAAACAATTCACAACGGTTCACAAATAGAGTACACAATTCATATTTTTTAATTCTAAATATTTTTTTATTTTTTTGACATTTACAATGGTTCATAAAATAGTTTACAGTCTAAATTTTGAAGTTCACGGTAGAGTACAATTTTTTAAGTTCGCAATAGTTCACACAATCTAAATTTTTTAAAAAAAGTCTAATTTTTTTGAAATATTTAACAAAAATTTCCTTGAAAATATTTTTAAGTGGTTTTGAGGGTTACAATGGTTCACAAACAATATGCATACATTATTGTGAACCATTGTGAACAAAAAAATAATAATAGTTCACAAAATGTAATAAAAAGACAAAAAAGGAAAAATGGCCGCCAATGGCATTTAGGTAAATTTAAAAAAAAATAAAAAAGCTAAAACCCTAGGGTTCCAACCATGACGCCGCCCCCTTCAAAGAACCACAACGCTGCTGCCACTGTCCATTCGAGTCGCATCCCGCCGTCCACTCGTCCGTTTGCGGTGCCGTCCTCCTCCGTTTGTCTCCATCGCACCACCGTCGCTTCCTCTTATCTAGTCGCATCTCAAATTGCTCAAATCTCTTTGGTTACGTTTGTTGTCCTCTTCTGTTCGTCTCCATCACGCCTTTGTTGTTTCCTCTTCTTTGCCGCTCTTGTGGACAATGGAGTGAGACAAAATCAAGAGAGCCGGAGGGAGAGAGAGAGAGGAATAGGTGAGAGAGCATCAAAAAGAGGAGGAGAGGAGCGGCGAAGGCAGTGGTTACGGTGGCGGCGCGACAAAACTAGGGTTTGGAGTGGGGTGGCAAGGGTTTTGGGTGGGAGAAAGAGTGAGAGAGAGAAAAACTAGAGAGAAAGAGAAAATTGAAGAGAGAGAAATAATTAAATAAATAAAACAAACAGTTGAAATTTATATAAAAATGAGTGTAACATTTTTAAAACTTAGTTTAAAACATATGATATTTTTAAAAAATAAATATAAAAATTGACATTTTTGTACGATTGACACATGTTTCGATATTTTAAAAAATGATGGTCCAAAAATTCACCACAAAGAGATGGAAAAGAGAGTGAATAAGCCCAATGCTTCAATTCGCTAATAGATTAGTCTCCAAAGGACTAAAAGCCACAGTTGTAACTTCCATTTACACTTCCAAGTCCCTGAAGCTTCCTCATCCGTTGGATCTGTCCAACTTGATGTAATATCCTACGGCTACGATGAATCTCCATTCCCATTTCACGACAATTCTGATCATGAAGTCTACTTTGATACCCTCAAATGTGTTGGATCAAAAACCATATCCCAATTCATAAAAAAAATGAAAATTCTTCATGCCCTTTTGGCTGCATAATTTATGAGTCCTTCGTGCCTTGGGCTCTAGATGCAGCCAAGAATTTTGGTTTAGTTGCAGCTGCATTGTTCACTACGCCATGTTCGGTTAATTACATTCTTAACAATTTTTATAGTGACTTGTTGAAATTACCCATTACTTCAAGGGCTGCCATTGCTTGAGTTTCATGACATCCCAGGACCCATTATTGAGGCAGGATCATATGTGGCTAACATGAAGCTGTATATGGAGCAGTTCTCTAACTTGGATAAAGCAGACCATGTCCTTGTCAACGCTTTCTACAAGCTGGAGGATGAGGTAATTTATAAAGAGAATTTTGTTTTTACTGTTTTAGTAAGAAATAGTTGGATAGTTTTTTTTCTTTTCAAAATTTTTAGAACTTGAACTAGGGATCGGATATTGTAAAAAAATTTAGTTATAAGCACATTCTCTAATAGAGGAGACAAAACATTTTGAGTTTAATTATATTTCGATCGATAGCATTGAATCATTCTCTCTCTATCTATCTTTACATGTTTATGTATATATGTAATGTTTAAGGAACTTGCACAAATATGAGCTTCTTTTTATAAGTCAATTTATTTGCTCTAGAAATAAAAATATATTTTTTTTAATAATAGAGTTGATTTTAGTGCTAATAAACTATAAATCATATTTAAAACATGAGCTTTAATTAAATATTTTAATCCCCTTTCAAAATCTTATGGTATTTTTATTTGATCCTATCTACTTTAAAATATGAATTAATCAATTGAGACGAAAATGAGATAATAATTTTATTTTCAACAGGTGGTAGATCTGATGTCAAAGAAATATCCTATGTTGACAATTGGACCAATTATTCCTTCTGTTTACTTGGACCAGCAGCTTGAAAATGATGACAAAATTGGTACAGATTTATTCGCTAATCTGGAAGAATCCAAAACAATCAAATGGCTCAAATCCAAGCCAGCAAGGCCAGTTGTGTATGTGGCCTTTGGTAGCATAGTGACATTAAGTGAAAAACAAATGGAAGAACTTGCATGGGGTCTAAAGAGAAGCAATTGTAACCTCTTGTGGGTGGTTAGAAATTCTGAAAAATCAAAGATTCCAAAAACCTTTTTTCAAGAATAAGTTGAAAATGGCTTGGTGGTGAATTGGTGCACTCAGGTGAAAATACTTTCACACGAAGCTGTGGGGTGTTTTCTTACACATTGTGCTTGGAACTCAACAACGGAAGCATTGTGTTTGGGAGTGCCAATGGTGGCAATGCCTCAGTGGAGTGATGAACCAACTGCTAAATTTATTGAAGATGTTTGGAAGGTGGGAATTAGAGTAAGGTTGATCATGAAAGTGGAGTTGTGAAAAGGGAAGAAACTGAGTTGTGCATAAAGGTAGTAATGAAAATGAAGAGAGGAATAGGAATGAGAGCTAATGCTATGAAATGGAGGGAGTTGGCTATAGAAGCAGTCAGTGAAGGTGGCACATCTGTCAAGAACATTACTGAATTAGCATCCAAGTTGATGAATTGAATTTTTTAGCTAGATATTTATAAATAATTTTATTTATTATTCCACTAAAAGTTTTAATTGATAAATTGATATGAATAAAGATTTATCATATTTTGTTTTCTTTTTTGTCATTTGTCTTGAGTTGTGTCTTTTTCGATTAACTTGAATTTTTTGAGCAATGTTTTCTTCAATGTCCTGTTACTTTAGCGAGAGCCTTGGTTTTTTCTTTCCTTCGAACAAATACTGCGTACTTGGGGTGCTCTTGAAAAATGTGTTGCTCGTGTAAATAAGGTATATGCTTGATTAAAATGCACTCATGTTTATCGTTACCACCTCAATTCTTACTCAAGTAAAAGGTTTGTTGTTTGAGTAAAACATCATCGTAAAATTGTCCCTCACAAAAGTCTCAATTCTTGCTCAAGGTGTTATTGCACTATAAGAAAGACTTTAACTTTGATCGGTCACATGATGGTGCTTTGTCGTATAAAGTTTCATTCTAAAATTTATTTTATATTCATTATTCAAATCCTAGGGAATGAAATGGGCAAAACTTCTTAATAGGTTTCTTTTTAAGCTTTTCTATATGGTTTTATAATTTGGCTTATACTAGGCTTTGCCTTTTTTTGGGTCAATAAGCAAGTGTACAATCTATTTCTTTTTATCGCTAAACTGAGAACATGCGTATTTATAAGTTAGTATTTTAATTGGATTGAAATATGGAAGTGTATTAATAAGTTAGTATTTTAATTGGATTGAAATCTACTAAATTGGGCGCAGATTGGTTTATAAATGGAATTAAATTCAGTGATACAGAATAGACACTAAGTAAACCTTCCTTGTCTAATTCATTGTTTTTCTTATAAACACTAACAATAATTATTTACCAAAATTTCAAACCTTCAAACATTTGTTCTCCAAAAATTTAGTTAGTGTATATCATATATTACTGAATGAAAAAAAAAAAGAAAGAATGACATTGTCAGAATTTTGGAATGCATGTTAAAGAATTGAAATTTATTCATTGTTATTAAACTTTACTAATTGGAATTGTCTAGTTAAAGAATTGTCTGGCTAATTTACATTGACATTTTAGTTCTATTTATTCTCTATCATAAAGCATTTATGATAATTGACATAGAATAATGTTATTAATAAAAAAAGGGATTTTTTTTAAAAAAAAATTGGACTCTTTTGATATCTCTCCATTCAATAGTTCTTTTAATATATAATATTATTTCATCATCATTTAACTCATTTTATTTTTTCTCTTCCTTGTACACTCTGGTGTATGCTAAATCTACATAGTATTCTTGTAAGAATTCCAAGCATTATAATCCTTTGTGCGTGCACTTTCTATTGAATTTACATACTTTTTGCATAATGTATAGGGTGATGATGAATGCATGGAATGGAATGAAAAAGAGAAGAAAAAGACATGAAAAAGATGTTTTCAAAGTTGCAAGATCGACGAAAGAAAGAGCAAAGAAAACGGACAAAAGCGCGTTAAATGGCTCAATCTGGGCAATAGCGAGCCAAGATCATGATGTTGTTGTGGCTATGCTGAAGGAGAGCATTATGGGCAATAGCAAAGCCACGGTCATGGCCCTGACCGTGACATCCTGTAAGTGGATGAAAAGTGTGCCGAAAAAGGACAAAAATAGTGAGAACCAAAGCACACATCAAATGCATTTTTAGGAGATTGTTGCTAGGGTTTATGGAGATCAAGAGGGGTATAAAAACACTTCTTTCACTCCATTTTTTTCATTCTTGGACACACACATTCAAGAAAAAGAGAGAATTATTCTCTCTTACCAATTTTCCAAGGAAGATCCAAGCATTAAAGATGAGAGAGAAGAGGATTGAAAAAGGCCTTTTATCATCAATTGAGAGAAGCTTTAATCTTTCCTTTGGTCTTCTTTTTCTTTGTTTTGGAAATATGTTTAGGATTTCTATTTTTAGTTTTATGCTTGATTTTGCAAATATGTTATCTTACATCTTGTGTTAGGGTCTTAGAAATATAAACTTTGGATTGATATTGCTTCAATGAATAACAATGTTGGGTATTGAGCTTTTATTGTTATATCTATTGTTATTTAAGCCTTTATTGCTAGATCTATTGTTGGTGATGATTTTATGACTTGTTTTATATGGAATGATGTTGTGCTCAACTACCATAATATTATTTTAGACAAGCCTAAGTGATGGATCGAGAGATGAAGCTTGGGTTAGGTCTACAAGCATAAAACTTGTTAAGTACTAGAGTAGAGATACTTAGTGCTTTGAAGGTGTTCGATGGAATTTCTCAATGAATCTAATCAGCCTAGTTTGGCTAGGTGTAGCCGAGAGACCCACCTAGGGATTGTAGGTACAAATCCAGTGACCTTGAGAAAGGTCTTGAATGATTCATGTAGAGAGAATACTCACAACCATTTTGTAAAACCCATTTTCATTCATTTGGCAACTAAATCCTTGGTTTCATCTTGTAAGCCTTAACGTTTTCTTATTCTTGAGTATCTTGTTTTAATTTCTTGCTTGCTCTTGTTTACAAAATCTCAAAAACAACTATTTGATGTTTTTATTTGTTTTTTCTTTCTTAGTTGACTACAATTACACATGTTCTCTGTAAATTTGACACCCAAGGAATACTCCAAGGATTTTTATTATTACTGTTGTTGCCTTGAACAACAATCAAGTGGAACAGTTGTCAATTCTTCTTGTAAATCCTGCAAAACAAGGAAGATCAAAGGTCGATGATTGATCCCCCAATGTCACTCCGACGCTCAAGTCAATGGAATATTTTTGAAAGAGTTTTGACAGAGTTTTGGCAAGTATTAAGCAAATGAAACGTACCTCTTTTTTTTTTTTAGATAGATGGGGCTATTTATAAATAACATAAGGCAGTCTGTTGTGACTTCAAGGAGATTTTTACGTGTTTTTGAGTCATTAAGAGATGATGACCTCGTCTTTTCCCTAATTCTCTCATATTTGAACAAGTCTTGATGAGAACATATCTACTTATCTTTCTTTTGAAGTCATAGATAAACGTATTTGAAAGATTTTTCTAGAATGTGGGCCTTCTTGTAGACTTGACTTTTGGATCTGGGCTTATATGAGCTTCCATCGCACTGGGCCTTATGTGTCTTGTTGGGTTCAATGAGGTTCAAATCCATGTCACATAAATGACTCCCCACTCCTATATTTGGATTTCTGAAATTATAAGAGTAATTTCTTGATAATTGTGAATTTTTCCAATCATCGGAGTGTATAAAAAGTGAGGACCTTTTTGTATCTTTGCGAGCAGTTCCCCAAGTTCTATAAATTAGAGGGACTTAAACCATAATTTTGCTATTAGAGTCCCAATTAGTCTGCGATCTCTTTTTCCCTATTTGATGTTGCCGCCACCATGTCTGCTATATAGAGCAAAATTCCTAGTCCTAATCAAACTGCAACTCACCTTTACATGTAGTGTTGCGGCCATACTGCTGCATAAATTAATCTTGACCTAACCCTAAATTACCTTTTGCATTCTCAAACTGTATCCTTCTTTTTTTTTTTTTTATTTCTGCAGTTTTCATAAAAAATCGTTGCTCCTAGTTCCAGAATTAATTCCATTGCTTTTATTCTCAGTGGCCATTGGTGACTTCATAAATTTATTCTTTCTTCTGTAACTAGGCCACATATCTTGCTTGTTTTGCATGTAAGATTATGCAACTTCTTTTCTCTTTTCATGTTGCCGTAACCTTGAGTGCATGCGTCTTTCTTCTTTCTTTTCTTTTTCAGATTTCTTGGAACAGATCAGCAAGTATTGGAACAAGGTTGCTTCTTATCACCCACACCAATAGAGATTTTAAAAGGTTAATTCTCTATTTCCTCCTCTCTTTTTTTTCCGTTGTTTTCGGGATATTGTGCTGATTGTTATGATGGCTGCGATGTTTTGATGTCTGGGTATGGGAGAGGGAAGAGACGAATTTGTTTGTGAAGAAAAGTAGCAGTCTTCTTTAATAATATGGCTGCGATTTGCTATCAAAAACCCAAGCTGGTTCGTGTGGCTGTGTTGCTTGACTAAGTGTCGGAGATGCAAGGCATAATTTTGTGCAATTTTTCAAAACCAGGCCCATGGTTTTTCAGCCCATCCCAAGAGATCTAGACTCAAAATCCCAAGCCCATAGCTCATATCAAGCCTTCCAGGCCTGCAACTCCATCTTGAAACGGGATTGGTTGGCATTCCGGCATACCAACTTTGCCACAAAAACCCGTTACACAAGATCACGCATTTCGAAGAGTGACTGATTGGCATTCCGCGCCTACCTACTGTGTCAAAAAAATATGTTATCCAAGATTCTGGGCCCACATTATTCTCAAAACGTTACCGATTGGAATTTTGGTCTACCATCTTTGCCACAAAAATCCGTCACACAATATTACGCCTTTCGAAGAATGACTAATTAGTATTTCAACTTATCGACCGTGCCAAAAAAAATGTATCATCCAAAATTTGGCCTTTCGACTGTCCAGATCGTGTCGTGTGTTCATCCTAATGGTCAGATATTCGAGCTCACCAAAAAAAATGAAATCAGATGTATAGGAGCAAAACAGACAAAAGCCATTCGATTGAGCCATGTGGCGAGTCAGCAGCTGCCAAATCCGATTGCACCAAAAAGCCTCATAGAACACACAACACTAGAACACGCCTTACTTGAGGATAAATCGTGCCACGTGGCTATTTTTCAATGGTCAAATCTAACCAAAACTGGGACCTGCCACATGGATCATGGCCGAGAGCATGCAACCGGATTGCACCGCAAGTCAATTGTCGACATTAGATCCCGACACAACGTTGGCGATCGAATAAAAATAGGTTTCGAAAACAAAAGCCGCTACCAATCTTTTTTTCAATGTGCAATTGACCACCTTATAAAATTTTGGTTTTTGTTCAGAAAGGGTTCGAGAGTACGATTAAGGGTAAGAAAGAAACTAATTTCACCCTTTCGATACCCGTTCAAAGAACGACACCATTAATTATGTGTTATTTGATTTAAATTTTTATTGAAATGAATAAATTATTTATTTATTAGGGTCATTGGGGGTTTTAGGAAAATGGACTTAAACTCAAGGTAATATTTCAAGCGCCTACGTACCCGCGTTTTTATACGGGATCAAGGCCCCACGTAATTCGACCCAATGGTAGGGGAGGAACCGAATGAATTACTTGGAGGAATTTAAATTATGTTAAGATCATTTGCAATTTGTGGAAAACCATTTACTGATAATCGGTACAATTTCACTCCTCATGATTTAAATTCTCCTTGTAAAATATCCAATTCAAGGAGGGGCGAAAATGGAGATGTTTTTCTTTGGTATTTTGTATATATTCGATTTGACCAACCAATTGGAGAAACCGGATTTATTGTTTTAACCCAACCAACCAACTAGAATGATTAAAGTAATTATTATGTATTTTGCGAATTTTCCAACCAACTGGTAAAATCTTATAATTATTTAAATAAGCCTTCCAACCAACTGGTAAAACTTAATATATATTCATTTACTATTATTATTTTTACAAGCCTTCCAACCAAATGGTAAGGGTTGGAGCAATTTTCTAATTCGAACTTTCCAACCAACTGATAAAATCCGATTATTATTACTAATTTACAATTTAAATTCCATTAAAATTTTGCATTTGGACTTATTATACATGTAATAATTAATGAGCATTTGATCCATAGTTTCTCAATTTCAAATTTAAATAAAATAAAACAAGATAAAAATTAAAGTTAGCAACCTAACCAAATCGACCCATGATCTTAAACAAACCAGAGCAAACCAAACCATATCATTAAGCAAGTCCAAATCAAACTAAACAAAACCACAACATTAACCAAAGCAAGCCAATCCGACAAAGATCAAACCAATAAAGCTAAAACAGCATAAACCAAATTGATAAAACTGAACCAAAGCAGCTCGCTACTTGACCAACTAACCGATGTAAACCAACCCACAAATAGGAAAAATCAACCAAACATTACCCATGATTTTTATGAGCAAAACTGAACCGACCCAGCCACAAATATGAAACAGATTTCAATAATTCCAAACCAAACCATTCAATATGACAAAACAAACCAGCCCATAATTTTTAGAAGCCCAAATAAAACTCTACTGCTGATATATGCATTAGGAAATGAAATTAGGGTTAAAGCCATTCATAAACAAAACAAAGTTGAGAGAGGGACCAAGGAGAGAGCGATGGCGGCAAGAACGAGGGAGGCGGTTTCGTCGGTTTCGGCGACACAGGGCGACAAGAAGATCAGCTCTGACGTTTTCCTTTCTTCTTAGTTTATTGTTTTCTCTCTCTTTTTTTTTTTGGTGGTTGATGATTCTGTGATAGTGGAGATTTGAACAATTTTGGGGTGACGATTTTGGGTTCTTTGCTGATGAAGAGAGTGGCGGTTTTGGGTTCGATTTGTCAAAAGAAAAGCTATTTAGGTGATAGAAGTGACGGCTTGAGTTGTTGGAAGAGTGGTGGAAATAAGTCTATGAAGAGTGGTAGTTTTGGGTTCGAAATGGATGGAGAGGAGGGTCGGTTTTGTGTTGGTGACGGTGACATAGGAGGTGGCGAGTTTGGGTGCAGAAGAGATTGATGATCTTAGTGGTATCAGGTGGTGAAGAAGGTGACGGTCTTGGGGTGGAGAAGAGAGTAAGAAAAGGCTGGTTTTGGTTTTGGGAATGGAGAAAGGTGGTTGATGGGTGAAAAGGCAAGGTCTTGGGGACATTGATTTCTGTGTGGATGCAATGGAGGCCGATGGGTTTGGTGGAGGAATGGAAAGATATTCTGAGCTTCTGTTGTTGATCCTCACCCCTCTTGCTGTTGCCATCCTTCTTCTTTATAGGCAGCAACAAGGAATTTTTTAAAAACCAACTTGTTGAATTGCAATGATGAAAAAGGGCGGTGTCGCCCGACTAAGGCCACTCGTAACTAGAGTAACAGAAATCGTATTGCGGAACGATTTTTTAATATTTTTATTATTATTTTATTAAAATTTTTAATTTTTAATCACTCAAATTTATTTTAAGAACCATACGGAACATTTACTTAACTTTTTATTAAATATAATTTTATTTTAATTTTATTAGAGTAAATTTGATTATTAGATCATTTTGATCCAACGGTCAGATTTTATTTTATTTTTTAAAAATTAATTTTTCAGGCGTGGGATCCAGTATAGCCTGTCTTATCGCAGGAAAATAGACTATCAAACAAGGACGCGGTAACGAGTCCTGATCTAAAGGACTATAAACAATAACTCTGTTTCTAATCCTGGACAATCTAATGCCTACTCTGTTGCAATTCGCTTCTTCTCCTCTATTTTTTTTATCATTCTAGTTGGATTTGAATGGAATGGATTTACTGGAATGGCCTATCTGACTTTGTTGTTTAAAAATGGGCCAATAAAATGAAAATGAGCTATTAGACAAAATGGATCTCGAATAATCAACTAAAAAGTGAGCCGACATTACATGGATCATTTGAAAATGTGCCACGAACAAATTAAGAAAACATTTGGTAAAAATAGACCCAAATTAAAAGACAAAATCGAGATCAAATAAAAAAATTGAATAAGAACAAGACTGAATAAAACAAAATGAATCCAACTTAATATTTTCAGTTTTTTTTTTGAATTTTTGGCATTGTCAAAAATATTGGTGAGGACATCAGTTTTTCGTCTTTTCCATCTATGCACAAGTGTATGCAATTCCATTTTCTCTCAGTGACTGTCACCCGCTTGATGATGCTGCGTGGCGTGATCATAACCGCCTGTTTTGAGCCTATGATGTTTGCTTGTTTCCGTCCATACTTGATCGCGTTTTCTCTGACCCCTTTTTTGATCGTCCGATTTTATTCTGTGGCCTCATGAAAACCGTTCAATTTTGATTGCACACATAACTTTCTGGTTGTGCGCACACCTGATTATTCTTTTTAACATGTCTCTTTTTCCCTTTCCATTTCCTTCAACTCTTTTTTGGGATACCTTGCATATTTCCTTCACAAAACTTTTGAGGTGCATTTCAGCACACTAATAAATATTTTTTGGTAAATATTTTTATTTTCTCGTATAAATATATTTTTAAATATATATTTTTTCTAATATTTTTTCATTGGTCTAAACCCACTATATTAGGATGATGCGTACCAAACAAGTCAAACAATTTTTACGAGGCCTTTTGAGTACTTACGATGTTGCTATCGATAACCCTGGATCTTTGATTCATCACTCAATACTTCCTCAAATATGGGAGAAATTTGATTTTCCTTTCGAATGGTGAGTTGAAACTCCCAACATTCACAACATTAATTGTCTGGCCTTTGTTTCTGAAAAATATTTTGCCATTTATGAGTATACTTTACACCTAGGCTTTCAATTTCCAATCCTTATATTTGCCTATGCATTTCTTAGGGAGAACAATTTAGTCCCTAATTAGCTTCATCTTAGGAGTTGGGGTGTTTTGATGGCATTTCATTCACTTTGCTACTTGAGTAATGTTGAACATTCTTTACCTCTATTTACTGTTTCTTTCAACTTATCAAATGTTCGAAACATGTTGGGACCTTCATCATTCAAAAATCTCTAAGTGTTGATTCTCCATTTATAGACGATGTTTCTATACCACCTATAGGATGTAAATATCGTTGGCTCATAATTTTTCCTTCTGAATCACAATGGGACGCACCTTTGTAATGGCGTTAGGGTAGATTAAATCCACCTAAGCCTGATCTTCCTAACTTAAAGGAAACCTTGAGTTTCCAAATAGCTATTTTGACTTCTGGTGACCAACTTAAATGTTCCAAACTTTTGTTAGCACAAAATTTGTTAAAGGCTGGTTGGGGAGTCATTTCACAATCGAATAATTTCCTTCTACCATTTAGTAGAGATGTTCTTGATCTTAACGACGATCCTTCTGATAATGATTTTCCTTTCACCCCTCTTATAGAATTGTCTTCCTATAGCATTCATTTTGGCGCCTCTTCTAGAAATTCTAAAAGTTCTTCAGAATGTAACTTGAAAGTTTAATTCATTCCTTTATCTGCCTCTTTATGATTCTAAGTTTGTTTTTTTATTGTTTGTAGACATGGGCTGTCTTAGAGAAGCTCTGAACATTAGGGGCAAAAAGAAGTGCAAAGGAGGAGATGTCCTTCGTGTACCTTCAAAGAAACCTCAAAGAGATAAAAGCACTTCTTCTTGTCCCTCTGATTCTATAAGGAGCAAGATTTCTGAGTCAAAGAGTAGCAAGTCATCCTATTAGAGAGATGAAGCAGATGTCTCTGAATATCAAAACATACCCTCTGGTTCATAGAGCAAATCAGATCAAAGGAGCAAGTTAGATTCCCAGAGCAGATCATCTGAACAACTGAGCAAATCGAAGGGCGAGAAATCTGATCAGGCGCCTAACAAGGATGATAGAGTTGGATCACAAAGCATATCATCAGACCAAAGAAACAAACAATCTGAGCCTGTTTAGAAAGCATCTGAGTAGGGTGGTGAGGCTCCCCCTTCCAAGAGTAAAGCACCCAACTCTTCTAATATGCCTACGGGTCCTAAGCCTATTGAGAGACCTCCTCGTCGATTCCTTCGCAGTGAAATGGCTGATAATGTTCTTTTTTCGACCTTACCTCCTCCCATTGTACACGAGAGAAGGGGCGATGGCAAAAGCTTTCATGGAAGGCCATATGTGATGGATTCTAATTTATTTAAGACTGATTCGGTTAAGATATCTGATGTGGCTAACAACCTTATGCTATCCAAAATACTTCCTCAGGATGAGAACACGTATTTTGGCAATCCTACTTCTACTATGGATCAATCTCTGATTGATTTAACGACGATATTCTCTTCTTAACTCGCCTTTTTTTTTTCTTATCATTTACAACTTCACATTTTTGTAAGGGTTGCAACTAGCCATGGTGGCCTTTGCCATATGTAGATATCTTCATAAGCATCTTACTGATGAGGAGATGGCAAACTTAATTTTTCAGGAGCAATATGACGAGCTAAAGGCTATCTATGGAAAAACTTTCCATGATCTTACAAAAGGTGATCACGAACATGATAAATGTCAAAGCAAAAATCCAAATGTCCAAAAATACAAACAAAGCATTTAAAAGATATCACAAAGGTAATTTATTTTCCTAAATATCTCTAAGTATTTGCAGGAGGGCTATCCAAAGCTGGAGATGTCTCAGTAGTAATTCTTTTGGAAGTCCCGGGAATATCAAGGATTATAGGATCTGTAGTAGGGGCTGAAGGAAGAAAAGAATCACTAGGTGGAACCTCAATCATCTCATCATCCTCATATAAACCATCTAAGGCACCAATGCAATCATCTGGCATTGGTAGATCAAGAACGGGTCCCACCGGCACTAACTCCTTAACAGGCTTTTTGGGAGATGACTCTTGGGAAGGTTGAGCTGAAGGATGTCTATCGCAAAACTTTTCATGATCTTACAAAAGCTGATAATGCCAAACATGATCTTGAGAAAAATAGGAGGAATCTTGAGGACGCTAATAAGGAACTTTTAGTTCATAATAGTGATCTCATTTCTGATTGCAACTCTCTTCAGAATTCCCTTGATTCCTTGAAAAAGGAGAGGCACGAGTGGAAAAGGGAAAAAGAAGGCCTACTAAATGAGTTGAAACAATTCAATGCTTTAAAAGAAGACCATATAAAACTTCAAGAGGAACTTGAACGGGTTAAGGTGGAAAAGAATAAAGAAACTGAAGAAAGTTTCTCGTCCTTCTGGTTGAGAAGACAAGGTATTTTATGCAAACTACTTCTCACTTAGCTGAGATTAGAGAACTTAATGAGAAGCTTGTTGTTGCTAATGCCTCTCTTGAAGTAATCAAGGAGAATCATGAGGTCGAGAAGACATCTTTAATTGAAAATGCTACCCGAGAGTTTCGTCAATCCATTGAGTGTTATAGCCTTAAGGCTAAGTATGGCATTGATTTCCTTAAATTTGGCTTCTATAAGGCCTGCCAATATTTAGAGGAAACTAAAGGTGAGCAGTTTCCTGAGTTGATTTATACTCTAGAGATAGAGAATTCATGTTTTGTTGATTGGGTTGACTTGGGGTATGCTTCGGATGACGAGGACATTGATACACATCTTGATACTTACTTGTATGATGATCTTGAGAATCTTTTTGGTCCTTAGGAGTTTTGTGGAGAGCATGGAGTTTGTGCACGATAGCCTTTACCTCAACCTTCCCAAAAGCCATCTCCCAAAGAGCCTGGTAAGGAGTTAGTGCCGGTGGGACCCGTTATTGATCTGTCAGCGCTAGATGATCACATTTGTGCCTTAGATGGTTTAGACAAGGATGATGAGATGATTGAGGATCCATCTGGTGATTCTTTTCTTCCTTCTGCCCTTACTGCAGATCCTATGATCCTTGATGTTCCCGGGACTTCCGAAAGAATTACTACTGAGACATCTCTAGCTTTGGACAACCCTCCTGTAGATACTTAAAGATATTCAGGGAAATAAATTACCTTTGTGATATCTTTTGAATGCTTTGTTTGCATTTTTGGAAATTTGGATTTTGGCTTTGACATTTATCATGTTGGTGGCTCCTCAATCACTTAAACGAAATTTCCATTCATGTTAAGTGATTTTTCTTTTATGGTAGTATCTTCATATTTTTTTGTCATTTATTATACGATCTTATAAATTATTGTTCTTCTATGTATGCTTTTGTGAGCTTGCTTTAATTGTACTTCTGACAAAACCTCGTCTTATTCGTATGCAAGATAGTCAGATGTCTTTTTGCGTGTGTTTAAGAAAAATCCTTGTCTTATTTGTATGCAAGGTTGTCACACGTCTTAATAGAATTTTTTTTATAGTGAAAACCTCGTCTTATTTGTATGCAAGGTTGTTACTATTAGAGAATTTCCCGGGGATGCATTGGTTAAGTTTAGAGAGCATAAACGAGTTGGAGTGAGGCGAGACAAACAACACCAAGATTTTTATAGTGGTTCGGTCAACCATGCCTACGTCCACTACCTAAGTCTCACTTAGACTTTTCACTATTGGATATTGATTACGGCTCAATCCAACAAAGCCTTACACCAAGGTTGATTGCCACTCAAACCTCTAAAGCCTACACAAGGTTGATTACGGCTTAAACCTCCAAGGACAACAAGGTTGATTACGGCTCATACCTTCAAAGCCATTGAGGTTGATTATGGCTCAAACCTCTAAGGTCATTGAGGTTGATTACGGCTCATACATCTAAGTCCATTACAATGTTATTTTCCATAGTTCACAACCAACCTTTCCTACACTCTCAAAGTGTTTGTAAAAATATTTACAAAAATGAAAGCTCTATGCTAGAGTACATGTGTTGACATAATGCTCTTGATTTTCTCTCTAGCTTATTTTGGTGTTTTGGGGGTGATGGAATGATAAAAACGTTTTAGCCTTGAAAGCATATGATCATCCACATTTTTCTTCCCTTCCTTAATGTATTTATATCTTTTCCAAGCCATTTGACTGTTGGTGTTGAGAAACTAGCCGTTGAAGACTGTTTTTGCCCGTTGCAGTTGTCTGTGTCATTCTAACGTATGTCACGCTTTCCTTACGTATGTTATCTGACTTTAGCTCCATCACACGTATGTGAACATTACTTGACGTACGTTGATCATATCCACATTTCCAAATGACGTACGTTGAATCTTCTCTGCGTACATTGTGACTTCACTGTGTACGTTGTGCATGTATGGCTTACGTTGTTAATGATCCAGTAGTCTATGTTTGCATTCAGCTCCATGTCTACGTAAGTTGCAGATTCTCTACATACATTGTCGTCCATAACGTATGTTGTGACTTTACAAGACGTACGTTGATCACGACGTTTTTCAGATAACGTACTTCAGCTTTGTTGTAACGTACGTTGTTGCTTTGCAGAGCCTTGTTTCGCAACTCTAAGCCTTCCAACGTGTTTCACTTCAAGTCAAACATTTTTCTTTTCATTAAAACCTTTTGCTCATCATCAAAACACATAAGGAACTTATTGTTGATCACCCTTGATCCAACAGTTATGCGTTTTTCAATGAATTTCACTGCTTGCCTATCTTATTTGCATGCAAGGTTGTCACACGTCTTAGTAGGTTTTATTGATAGCTTTTCTTGCTTGCGTTAATGATAGAACCTCGTCTTTTTGTATGCAAGGTTGTCATTGTGTCTCAAGTCTTTCTAATTATTTGTTGTACATTTCCTCCCAATCCACTATGGTATGCTTGGCAATCATGTAAAATTATAAATAAACATGGAAAAATGCCATTAGTCATGTGATGAAAATGCATGATAATGCTAATGAAATGTGTGTGCGGAATTATAAAGAAGGCATGAGAATTTTTATAGTGTTTCGGCTTTGAAGCCTACATCTACTCCTCAAACAACTTGTTTGAGTGTTTTTCATTTATTCTACTATATACATATGTACAATGGCAATCTCATTTTCTTCACATACTTAGAGGGAAGTAAAATTTTAAGTGGTTCATATTCCACATTTTTTGAACATTCTTCCCTTGCAGTGTTTCTAGCTTAAAAGTGTCGGGTCCCATAATTGCTCGAATTCGATATGGTCCTTCCCAGTTTGCTCATAGCTTTCTTTATTCCTTTAAGGCATTTGTGATTGCAAATTTTCTCAACACCATGTGTCCCTGAGCTATGGCTCTGCCTCTTACCCGGGAGTTATAATATTTCGTTATTCGCCTGTGATACAATTATAGTCTTGTGCAAGCTTTCCTTCTTCCTTCATTAATGAGGTCAAGGTTTTCCCTCAACGCCTCCGAGTTAGCCTCCTCTCTAAACTCATTCATTCTTGTTAATTCCAATCCCACCTCTACGAGGATCAATGCCTCATTTTCGTATACCAAGTTGAAAGGAGTTTCCCCCGTTGACACCCTACTTGTTGTTCTATAAGCCCAGAGTATGATTGGTAGTTGCTCTACCCAATCAACTTTTCCCTTGTCCAGCCTCGTCTTTAATCCATTTAGAATAGTCTTGTTAGAGCTTTCTGCTTGACCGTTTGCCTGAGGGTATGCAACCGAGGCTAGACTCAATTTTATGTGCAATCCCTCGTAGAAATTCTTAAAGGAATCACAATCAAATTGTTTTCCATGATCTACAACTAGTACTTGAGGCAATCCAAACCTACAGATGATGTCCTTCCACACCATATTTTCAACGTTCCTTGAAGTTATTGTTGCCAAAGGCTCCGCCTCTATCCACTTAGTGAAATAATCAGTTGTTACAATGAAGAATTTTCTTCCCCCAGTCGCTTATGGAAAAAGGGCCTAGAACATCCAAACCCTACTTTGCGAATGGAGTTGGTTCAAGTACACTTTGCAGCTTTGTGATGGGCACATTTATAACTGGGGAATGCCATGACAATCATCACAAGTTTTTACCTTCTTTATCTTGTCCTCTCTCATGGTGGGCTAAAAGAATCCTGCTCTCATAAATTTTGTTGCTAAAGCTCTTGCCCCTAAGTGTTTTCCACAAATCCCATCACGTGTCTCTGTTAGGGCGAGTTTTGCCTCTTCTAGACCTAATCATTTTAACAAGGGCATGGTAAAGCCTTTTATGCATAAGCGTCTCATTCACTAGAGTGAATCTTACTCTACGAACTCTTATCTTCTTGGCCTCAATTTGATCGAAGGGTAGCTCCCCAGTTAACAAGTATCTTCGTATAAGCATCCTCCAATTTGATGCCCTTTCTTCAATTTCCAACACTTGGGCTTCCTCAACAGTGGGTCTTTCCAACATCTCTATCTTCACTATTCTCGATTGAGCCTCTTTATAAGAGGCCAATTTGGATAAAGCGTCAGCATGGTTTCGATCGATTTATTTGCATTAGCTCAAAGCTTACAAATCTTGTTGCCAAAGCGTGGACCTTTTTCAAGTACTGAGCCATAACCGACTCCCTTGCCTCATATTCACCACGAAATGGTTGTGCTACCAGCTGTGAGCTATCAATCTCTCAGCTTATAGTTCCCTTGCTAAGTTCATCACTGCAATCAAAGCCTCATACTCTTCTATATTGTTGGAGCTAGGGAAAGAGAATTAAAGCCTCGTACTCTTCCATTACATCTCCGTGTGGGGAGATCAATACAACCGCTGCTCCACTTCCTTGGGAGCATGATGCTCCGTCAACAAACATTTTCCACTCTTGATTATTCTCCTCTAGTTTCACTGAGTCTTGATGTTGGGTCATTCGACAATAAAATCTACTAGAGCTTGCCCCTTGATGGCTTGGCATGGCTCAAATTGTCTCAATTCCACTGCCTATTTCGTAAGTCGTCCAGTACACTCTGGTTTTTGAAGAATATGCCTAAGTGGTTAATCTATCAGAACTTTTATTGTATGAGCTTGGAAATATGGTCTTAGCTTTCTTGATGGCATTACCAATGCCAAAGCCACCTTCTAAGCAAGTGAATAATAGGACTTCGCTCGTTGTAACACCTTACTTACATAATTGATAGGTTTGTCTATAGAGCCCTCTTTTCTTAAGAGCATAATGCTAAGTGTTGCTTCACTAACACCTAAGTACATGTACAAAAATTCTCCTGCTTTTGGTCTGGTTAGAAGAGGAATTTCTTTCAAATATTTCTTTAAGTCTTCAAATGCTTTTTCACATTCTTTGGTTCATTCAAACTTCTTTCCTTTCCTCAACGTTTTTAGGAAAGGTAGACTATTTTTAGTGGACTTGGATAAGAACCGATTCAGAGCAGTCATCCGTCCTGTCAGACTTTGTACCTTTTTTATCGAAGAGGAGACTTTAAATCCAAAATCGCATTAATCTTGGCAGGGTTAGCTTCAATTCCTCTCTGAGTTATCATGCAACCCAAGAACTTGCCTGATTATACTCCAAATGATCATTTGCTGGGGTTGAGTCTTATGTTATATTCTTTCATTATCTTAAACACATTTGACAACTTTTCCATATGAGACTCGCCCTTTCTACTTTTCACAATCATATGATCTATATAAGCTTCCATGGTGTTTACTAAGAGATTCTTAAAGACCTTGTTTATTATTCACTGATAAGTAGCACCTGCGTTCTTAAGTCTGAAGGGCATGACTTTGTAACAGTATGTGCCTCTCTCGGTGATGAAGGGTATCTTTTTCTCATTAGGTGGGTGCATCATGATCTGGTGATATCCTGAGAAAGCATCTATAAAGCTCAAAAGTTCACATCCCAAAGTTTCATCGACCAACTTGTCAATACGAGAGAGAAGGCATGAGTCCTTTGGACAAGTCTTGTTTAGATCGGTGAGGTCTACACAAACTCTCCATTTCCCATTATGCTTTTTCACCATTATCACATTTGCTAACCAGTTTGGGTAATATACTTCACGTATAAAACCTGCCTTCAACATCTTTTCAATTTCCTCTTCCAATGCTTGTGCCCTCTCTAGGGACTTATTCCTCTTCTTCTACTTGATTGGGAGTACCTTGGTGTCAACATTGAGGTGATGGAAAATCACCTTAGGATCAATCCGAGACATATCCTTAGGGCTCCAAGCAAAGATATCCATGTTATCTCATAGACACTCCACTGTCTACTTCTTGACTTTTACTGATAACTGGCTTCCCACATACACCAATTTCTCATCATCAGCTTCATCTAACTGAATCTTGTCCAATTTTTCCATTGCCTCAAATTTTTCCTCAGGTCATTTTTCTTCTTCATTGGCTTTGCCATTGATTATTAAGGCTTCATGTTTTCTCATATTGGGCATCTTAACTGAAGATATGTAA
>CAODLS010103890.1:0-10294 GCA_948243855.1 Flueggea neowawraea | reverse complement strand
TTCTGTCACGTAGTACAACTCATCCTCGTATACTCGTGTTGCACTCTCTTTTGCATGTGTAGAATATCTCTTTAAAGATTGAATCTTTTCTTTTCTACGTGCCTTGGCTCTTGCACATTTTCTCCTTATCAATTTGAGCCTTTGTCAATGTGTGTTGTACAGCTTCTATGTGCGTAGATGTGCATGAATATTAATTCCAGTGAAATCTACTTCTCATCTACATGCCTTGGAGGCTTTTTTATGAGCGTAGAAACTAGCTATGTATGCATCAACGTGCCTTGTGACCAAATATCATTAAGTTTTGCAACTATGCACTTTGTTCATAGATTTTTTGCATTCATCACCATCAAAACCAAAATCAACAATGGTATGGTTCTGTCAAGTCCGAGTGGGAGATGTTGGAAAAGCGGTTCATCTATGACTGGTGAACTGATCTCGGTTGGCCAATTGTAGAACCTGAATTCGTTAGTTGTTGGGTCGACTAATTGTTAGTAATTAGTTATGGACTTTCTGAATGGGTTAAGAAATCCCAAATAGGATCCACTCATTTTATATGAGTAGGAAACTGTAGTAAAGATTAGGACTTGCCTAATCTGTAGAAAAGAAGAGGCAGAGAAAAGAAAGCACGTTCTTTTCTTCCTGCACAATAGGAACTCCTCTCCTTCCACCAACAAGAAGAAAACGTTCTTCTTTCCTACCGACCATAAATCCTACACTCATCTCGTATGGCATCTACACTGCACTAGAGACGAGTTCTCCTGTCGGTAATAACCCGATTGTGGTATGCTTGAGAAACCAACAAAAAATTGATCCTCCACTTTAGCTATCCCTGTTGATTTCCGCTGCTATGGACATTGGTGAATCGAACTCGCTCTCTCTACTGACCGAAAGGGAGACTGGCGTAGGAATCTTTCATCAACCATTGGCTATTTATTAATTACGTAATATTTGTTAAAATTATCTGAAAATTAATAAAAATGAACTTTAAAATATTTATAATGTCAACGGATTTTTATATTTTAAATAATTTGTAATTAATATGCTTAAAAATTATGAACTTTTATATTTAAATTTTGTAATACAATAGGCAGTTAAAAACTAATGTATTGAAATTAAATACATTTAAAATTTATGATTAAGGGTGCATTAGTCTTTTTGTATTTATTCATTTTTAATGCATTGAGTGAACCAGATAAAGGAGTGGTGATTCCATTCCATCTTTATTCTATTCTATGGAATGCCTATTTTATTCCTTCTCTATTCGATTCAATGAACTAAACATAGCCTAAATGTGTTAGATTTCTTTTTCCAATCACCAAATCGAAAAGATAGATGAATCTTTGCATTCCTAAGTGGAAGGGCTTGGGTTTTAGACTTGTACAAAATTTTAATATTTGGATGAAGCTTTTATAGATTTTAAGAGAGCCAAGAGGATTTGGATAACAACAAAGATCAAATTCATTCGAGGTAATGTTGATAAGTTTACACATTGGCTAATGGAAAATCTAACAGAAGTGGAAGTCTATTTTACAAGTGTTACGAAAGTTATTCTTCCAAAAACGTTAAACATGAGAAAAGTACTATCATGGTTAAAAGATCCGAGCAGTGAAAATATTGATTTTTCTTTTTAATAAGTTGTCATTATTGAATTTTGAAGCAGACTTCTAAAGAGTTAGTTTAAAACAAGCGATCTTCAAAAACAAATTGAATATTTTTAGTTTCATCTTAAATGTATGTTTGTTTGAAAGGAAATTGGAAAGATGGATTGTAGGAGGTAAACTAGCAGTTCTTTGGTTTCAAAATATTGCTTGCTTTGATGAAGGGAAAGTAATGGATTGTTTCATTTCCATCCATCTAATTTTATCTTTTCTGCCTTTTGCTTTCCGTTAGAATTGCACAAATTTGAAAAAAAAAAAGAAGAAAACTTTACAAACATTTTAATATATTTTCTCTTCCTTCCTTCTCGTTATGCATCAAACTAAACCACATAAAACATATTTCTTTCCCTTCCTTCGTTAACAAATCAAACAACTTAGAGAAAGTTGAAAATTCCTTTCTCTCATCTTCCTTTCTTCCTACCAACTTTCTCCTCTCTTTTCCACTTTCCATCCTTCCAACTAAACATAGCCTAAGTGACTGTAAAACTATATGTTGACTTTAACAATTCTGTTATCAATCATGTGAAAAGATCAATGAACCTTGTGGCTCACTCATTTGCCAAAAATATCGATCTTATTGTGTGGGATAGATCATTTCCTTGGTAAGTATATCCAGCTCTTACTGCTGAGACGTCCAACAATAAAGTTTATCCAATTCTATAAAAAAACAATGATTACTAGATACAAGACTTGTGCTTGGCAACACAAGCCGTATGCCACACAAGTGATAAAATATGTATATTTGCGTTTATAGGGGCAGTCTATATAAGAATATAGTAAAGCACATTTTTCAAGTCCCTGAATTTGTAAGAAAAAGCCAATTAAATTCCTCAACTTAACATGCGACTTGTTCCGCCCCAAACCACACCACAACTCTACTCTCTCTCTCCCTTCCTTGGAATCAAGATTCCCAACTTGCCTGCGCCATCACCTTCAAGTGAAACTCTCTCCCTTCATTGTTGCAATCACCTATCTCAATGATTAAAATGTAGGAAGCCAAAACCGTTTCTTTTTAGTTCAATTATAGTAGTGGAAGTTGCGCATGCAATGCTTAAGTTACGCATGCAATTCACTGAGAAATATGAACTTGCGCACGTAACATTGATTAAGCACGCAAGTCCCTAAAATGAAGAGAAAAGGCTTCAAGTTCCTAAAAATGCCTTAAGGGTCAATTGCACAAGTAAAGAAAGACTGAAGGACGCAAAGGGCCACTTGGGCACACAATTGGTATGTAACGAACATAAAACCTTGGAAAAATTGCCCAAGAATTACAAAAAGCTACCAGGTTACAAAAGGGTCAAAAAATTGCACACGTATCTTGTGCATTGTGCACGCAAGGTTTGGATTTGTGCACACAAGTTTCCATTACGCACACAATTTTGCAAGCATGGGCTAAGCAGAATCTACTTGAATGTCTAAGGAATTATGGAAATAAGAATGTTACGCATGTAACATAGAAGCTTATGCACGCAAGGAATTATCAAGCCACACAGCTGAAATTGCTCAGGTACTAAAGTGCAAGGAGGTCTAGAGATAGGATCTTGATTGACTTTCATAGCAAAAGAGAGAAAAGAGGATTGCACATGCAAGACTATAGGTTCCTATGTGGGTGAGAATGTTGAATAATGAAGAAGAGAGGGCAGTGGGCCTTTTAATAAAAGCAAATGTCCGTAATACCCTTCCTGTGTTAGTCAGAAACAACCTGCTTGAGGAATAAATAAAATCAGCCTGATCCTTACAAAAACGGCATCGCATAAGAGCTTGCTTTTAAGTGGTCAAATGTCGTCATTTGAAGGACAACCAGAGGCGGCATTGACAAGACCAAAACACTTTCGTTTTTGGCCGTCTCTCCAGATTCTCTTATCCTATGAATTTCCCCACACTTATTCCTCAGGTAAACCCAATTTCCTTTTTTAGCAAACACAATATCCTCACCTAACTGCAAATCAAAACAAATCTATTATCCAAAACAAGTGCCAGTAAATCCTCAAAAATGATGAACTAAAACATGAAGACATGATAAATCCTAAAGAATTAAATTTGCTAGACCAATCAAACAATCAAATAAGTAAACAATCAAAGCAAAAATAACAAAAACATTGGGTTGCCTCTCAAGAAGTGTTTTTTTAGCATCTTATTAGTTGGACGAATTTGAGAACTTTATCCTAGATCAATATACAAGTGCACAACTTTTTCTCTAGCCTTAAAGATAATCTCACCATTTAACACATCAATCTTTGCACCTGCAGTATTAAAGAATTGTCTTCCCAACAAAATTAGTGATGGGTGATGAAAGTCCTTGTCATCCATGTCTATAATATAAAAATCAGTGGAAAATTTTAAATTATCAACTTGAACCAAAACATCTTCAATCATCCCTTTCGGGTAAGTGCTAGAACGATTAACTAATTGTATTATACCTCTTGTTTCTTTTATTGGTCCCAAATTCGATAATTTATAAGTTGAAAGAGGCATAGTATTTATAAAAGCACCTAAATCTGACATAGGACTTTTTATATTTGTATTCCCAATGATCCATGAAATAGTGAACATACATTGATCTTTCTTCTTTGGAGGTAATTTCTGATAAAGGATGGCTGAAAATTTTTTAGGAACATCCACCACATCCTCCATTGACACTTTCTTTTTCTCCCATTGGCACTTTCTTTTTCTTAACTTTTCTAAATCTTTCTCATTGTCATCCTTCAGGCAATCAACTGAATTGTCTATATAATTTGGAGCTGGTTTAAGATCCAACACAAGTGTCTCTGCTTCATTACCTGCAACTTCAACAACACTTTGAGGCTCAATATTTTCCTCAAAACCAGTTTCCACGAGTGCCAAGAAGTCTTCCATTATGTCATGTGCATCTCTCCTGCTGAACCCCATGAGCCTTTCAAGAAAGGGAATGTCATCAAACTTAGAAAATAGCTTAGGAGCCTCTGTTGTAGTTTTCTTACTTGCGTCATGGTCATGCTGAAACACAATCGCATTGTTAGTCACTTTTGACATGACAACATTGACGTTTTGGACTAGATCAATAGTATTTTTTGCAGGTAATTCACATGGATCATGTAGATTATTCGGTGAAGAAACCATAGTATTGATCGATGAATTTATTTGACTCATGCTCCTTGTCAAATTCTGAATGCGAATGTTAGTTTCTTGTTGGAACTTTTGATTTATTGCCACTAAATTTTTCACTATCTCATCTAACGATTGATGTTTGCAATCTTCTTTGCCAAATTCTGGAGTAAACGGTGGTTTAGGTTGAAATTGTTGTGTTGTTGCGGCAAGTCTTTACACAACTCGTTTAAATATTGGAAGTCATCTTCAGGTTTTGGAGTAGTTGGAAATTCATGCTGAAACTAATGAAAATGTTGTGACCTTATCCCATAATTAACATCATGATAGTCCCCCACGATCCCATATTTTGAGTGCCCAATCATGATTACCCGTACTAACATATGAGTCATGTTGATCATCGGGTATACTTTGCTTGGATAGCCAGGAGAGACACAATTTCTTCGAGGTTGCACTTGATTATCGAAACTCACTTGATCCAAAGTAGAAGTTATGTTTGAAAGCATATATTTCATTTCAAAAAATTTTATCTGATATGAATCTAAAGTGATACAAGCCATTGTCCATGGTCAAAGACATCCTCTCTCTCTTTTTTTTTTTTTTTGCCTTTTTTAGCTCCTAAAGAAGATCAAAGTAAAGAACAAAAATAATAAATAAATAAACTTTGACACCAATCCCCGGCAAGGTGCCAAAATTTGACGGGTGTCAATCCAACAAATTAATTCCTACTCAAGAAATAAAGATTATGTATATAGCATTGATTAGGGTCGAATTCACAGAGATTGGTAAAGTTTATTTATTTGAAAAATTAGCAACAATATAAACAAGGCATTGTAGAGAACGAAGATTAAATATTAAAACAAATAAAAACAGTAAAATAAAGTAAAGAGAACAAAATGCAGTCAAACGAAAATCAATAATAATAAAGCCTAGCCAAAATATTTCTCCGTTCATTCCTTTCAGTTGATCACACATTCGAATATATAGAGTTATAGTTAACTGTGACACACTCGATTAATCAATATCTTCTTACCTGCTTGATAGCTCTGGGACGTCCTGACAAGATTTAATCTATGGCAGTAGTAAGAACCAAATAGACCTCTATCCTAGCCGTTGAAACCGGAAACGCTGTGATTCATTTAAACCAGATTATTCAGTTCTATAACATTGAACAATGTCCAACTACATAAATTCAAGTTATTTGTTACATATATTAGGATTAATGTGACACACTATCAATCCTAAATAACAGTATATTATTTATCCAATTACACAATTGGCCACATCATGCAATTAACATAAACAATAATAAAGAACTAAGGCACATAAACTGAATAAATACTCAAATGAATTAATAATAGTTAAAACAAAAGTCTCATAGTTACGGATTGAACTTCGAAAATACCTCAACTAGAAAGAGGTTTAGTTACACATAATTAAACATGAAAGCTAAAATTGAGAGGAAGAACTGGCTGCCCAGAGTTGTGCATCCAAGAGAATGGAGAGGAAGAGCCGCCACAACCAATTACAAGATATAAATATGGATCCAAATTAGGAAAACCTAAATCCCCTAAAAAATAGCTAAAAAATATAATATTAATTGTTTTGATCCAACAGCAAAATTGAGTTAGCAACCCTTCAAGACATCCTAGAGGGTCAAAAACCAAGGCCAAAAGTCTAGTATGCAGACGAATGCACAATGTAATTTGGTCAATGAGGCTACTTTAGCGTGGTCACACAGAAATGCAGTTTTTGCCTAAAGGCACAAAAACAACTCCAAATCTTCATGTTCCACCAATATTCCACCTAAAACACCAAAGAAGTATAAAGACATAAAAACACATGAATAATAACAATTTATAATGCAAAACGAACATAAAATGCTACATAAAGTATGCCTAAAATGCAACCTATCAAATATTCTCACACTTAAACAATGCTTGTCCTAAAATATTCAATAACTTAAAACTATTAAGAACCTTAATTCCTAAACACTCCTTTTTACCCCTCCACATAGTGTTAAACCCAAATCGACTTGCATCAAAAGTTCAAGAATATACACAGCTATCGCTAGGATAGTCGACAATCTTAAAAAGATTGACTCTACACTAGTAATGCCCTCAAAAGAGAGAGTCAAATTCACACCTCACAAGTTACACTCAATCTCTCAAAGTGTTCAGGTGAATAATTTACACTCATATCTATTCATAGTAAGTCTTTCCAAAATTTGGCATAAAGTCAAATTGTAACTACTAATAAAATTCAACCAAAACACCAATAAAAAAGTACTTTAGATTGGCTTGTAATGGGGCTAACAAATGAGGGTTTGATAAGTCGAGAGAGAAATAAACTCGAGTGATACTTTCCATTAACTTAAACATATAGAGTTATTGCAAACCAAAACAAATACATATCTATACTTAACAGAACAAGGCTGCCATCACACTTCACTTCCTGTTTCGTTGCTTTACTCCTTTATTTATTTTTTTTCACATTCCATTTTTTTCTTTTGAATTAAAGCAATGCCACTTTCTTCACCAGATACATCAAAATTGGGCATCCATGTATTAATTACAAAATGAACATAAAAATCATAGATAAGACATGCCTAAATAACATAATACCATGGCATTAACATAGAAAATAATTTTGGCAACATGTCACTTTTAAAAATCTCTCAACTTAGGGTTCAAATATTGAAGTTTTTGAACAAAATAGGAATGGGTTAAAGCAAGTTTAAAAATAAAGAAAAAGTCTAAGGCTAAAAAGGGGTAAACAAAGGATAAATGTAAAAGATGGATATTGAAGAAAAAGGATAACACAAAGGGTTAACAAACAATGCATTTCTTCGTTTCGTTGTCTCAACTAAAATGGTGTGGTCTTTGAAATGCACTCTATAACAAGTCCCACTAGGGTCCTACTATTAATGACTAATCACACATCAAGAAAATAAAGTGTTTAAGTCTCAATTCTCGCATGGGTTTGTGTGTGAATACAGCTATGAGTTCCCTTTTGGCTCTATTACTAGGGGTTGTTTTGGCTTGAAGCTAAGATGCATAGAAGTCCAAGTTTCACACCAATGGGTACATGAGAATGCTTGAATCTTAAGATACTTAAAGTTTTAAATTATCATATATTAATGACAAGCCCACATCAAAACATAGCAATATATTTGTATTCCCAATGGTGTAAGGAATAGTGAACATACTTGGATGTTTCTTCTTTGGAGGTAATTTCTGATAAAGCATAGCTGAAGAATTTTCAGGAACATTCACCACGCCCTCTATTTTCACTTTCTCTTTCTCAACTTTTCTGAATCTTTCTCATTTTCATCCTTTAGGCAATCAATTGATTTGTTTATATAATTTGGAGCTGGTTTAAGATCCAATACATGTGTCTCTGCTTCATTACCTGCAACTTCAACAACATTTTATTCAGGCTCAATATTTTCCTCCAAACTAGTTTGCACGAGCGCCAAGAAGTCTTCTATTATGTGATGTGCATCTCTCCTGCTGAACCCCGTAAGCCTTTCAGGAAAAAGAACGTCATCAAACTTAGAAAATAGCTTGGGAGTCTCTGTTGTCGCTTTTATACTTACGGCATGGTCATGCCAAAACACAGTCGCAATGTCAGTCACTTTCAGTTTCTCATCATTTTTCAACGTGACAGCATTGACATTTTGGACTGGATCAATAGTATTTTTTTGAGAAAAATGCACATGGATCCTTCAAATTATTCCGTGAAGAAACCTTAGTATCGATCGATGAATTTATTTGACTCGTGCTCCTTGCCAAATTCTGAATGCGAGTGTTGGTTTCTTGATGGAATTTTTGAGTTGTTGCCTACAAAATTTTCACTATCTCTTTGAACAATTGATGTCTGTAATCTTCTTGCCAAATTATGGAGTAACCGGTGGTTCATGTTGAAATTGTTGAGTTGTTGCGACAAGTCTTTTCACAACTCTCTTAAATATTGGAGGTCATCTTCAGGTTTTGAAGTAGTTGGAAATTTAGGCTAAAACTGATGAAAATGTAGTAACCTTATCCCATAATTAACATCATGATAGACCCGCCGTCCCATATTTTGAGTGCCCAAATCAGGATTACCCATTTAACATATGAGTCATGACAATGCATTAGGTATACTCTTCTTGGATAGCCAGGAGGGACACAATTTCTTCGAGGTTGCACTTGATTCCTGAAACTCACTTGATACAAAGTAAAAGTTATGTTCGAAAGCATATATTTTATTTTAGAAATTTTTAGCTAATATGGATCTTGGTCAAACCCGTAGTGATGCAAGACATTGTCCATGATCAAATCCATCCTCTCTCTCTCTCTCTCTCTCTCTCTCTCTCTCTCTCTCTCTCTCTCTTAGCTGCTAAAGAAGATCTAAGTAAAAATTGAAAATAACAAATAAATAAATTTTGACACCAATCCCTAGTAACAATTCCAAAATTTCATGGGTGTCAATCCAACACATTAAGCCCTACGCAAAACATAAAGAGTATGTATATAGAAATGAGTAGTGTCGAATCTACACAGATTGGTAAAATATATTTATTTTAAAGATAAGCAACAATATAAACAAGGCAACATAAAGAACGAAGATTAAATATCAAAATAATAAAATAATAAAATAAAGTAAAGAGAACGAAATGCAGTCAAAAGGAAATCAATAATAATAAAACCTAGCCAAGATATTTCTTCGTTCAATCCTTTCAGTTAATCATAGACACAAAAGATAAATATCAAACATTCGAATAGATAGAGTTGTAGTTAATAGTGACGCACTCGATTAACCAATCTCTTCTTAACTGTTTGATAGTCTCGCAGACTATTTCTCTAACCACTAAACAACCCTCTCGCCACCCTGATAAGGTTTAATCTATGGAAGCAATAAGAACCAAAGAGACGGCTATCCTAACCAGGAAAACTGAAAATACCGTGATTTATTTAAACTAAATTATTCAGTTGCATAACATTAAACAATGTACAATAACATAAATTCAAGTTATTTGTTATCTAGATTAGGACTGATGTGATGCACTATCAATCCTAAATAATAGTATATTGTTTATCCAATCACACAACTGGCCACATCATTCAATTAACATAAACAATAATAAAGGAACTAAGGCACATAAACTGAATAAATACTCAAATCACTTAATAACAGTTAAAACAAAAGTCTCACCTCTATAATGGATTGAATTTTGAAAATACATCAACTATAAAAAATTTTAGTTACATATAATCAAAGATGAAGCTGAAATTGAGAGGAAGAAGTGGTTGCCCAGAATTGTGCATCCAAGAGAATGGATAGGGAGAGCTGCCACAACCAATTACAAGATATAAATATGGATCCAAATTAGGAAAACCTAAATCCCCTAAAAATAGCTAAAAATAATAATAATAATAATAATAATAATAATAATAATAATAATAATAATAATAATAATGTTATTTGTTTTGATCCAACAACAAAACTGAGTTAGCAGCCCTTCAAGACATCTAGGAGGCTAAAAAACCAAGGCTCAACAGTCCAGCACG
>CAODLS010103584.1:0-10923 GCA_948243855.1 Flueggea neowawraea | reverse complement strand
AGGTTTTTGATATTTCAAATGTTTTAATTTGAAATTAATTTCCGCACTTAATATTATGTATGTTTTGTTTTTAATAAACAAAGTTTATATTTTTATTTGTTATTCATATTTATTTAAATATGATGTTCGGGTATAAGTTTTATACTATGAGGCTTATGCGGGATGAGCCGGTCTCCCACAGACGGTTCATTTCGTACGCCGGTCACGGTCCCGGGAATGGGTCGTGACAATTTTATTTTTGTATATATTTTGGATGCTCATGCATTTTAGAAGTCTATTTTTTTCTTAGAATATTTGGGATAAAATCCCATCTTTTAATGGACTTTTTTTTTTCAAAATTTTTAAAATAATGACGAATAAATATAATTTGAAGAAACAAACTACCATGATTATATATATATATATATGTAAAATCTCGTTTGTTCTGACTAGGTTTTCTGTTCAATCTTGATTGGATTCATTCAATTCCGATATGATTCTTTGATATTTGCAATGTTGAGATGTTGTTTGGGTGAATTATTTGGAGAAAATACATAGTTACTCGAGTAATATGAAGCCTTGATTACTCGAGTAAAAATTCATGTAACTTAAGTAAGATGGTGTTCAGTTTACTGTGTTCAGTTTACTTGAGTAACCGAGGTGTAACTCGAGTAGGTGAAGCTTTGTTTTCATGATGAAGAGTGACTTACTCGAGTAAGAATGTTGCTCACTCGAGTAAGCCTTGTTTCTAGGTGAAGCGGTGGAAATCGGTTAGTGACCTTATAAAAACATTTTCACTTGATTTTGTCGGTCATTCTTCGTTCAGAACATTTCTTAAAAAACGCTCCTCCTTCTCTCCCTTTGCTTCTTCATCTAATCCTTCAAGACTTTGAGGTAAAATCATTTTTTAAACTTGGGTTTTTTCTTCTAGTTCATGTAGGAACCTTTGAAATTTGATTTTTGATGCTAAAACTCGATTGGTAACAGAAGTGAGATGATTCTAGTTGTTTGATAATGAATTAAGGACGAATTAAGCTTGGTTTGATATTGAACTAGTTGAATTAAAGCAAGAACATAAATAAATAATGGTTTTGATTTATTTGAATATTTTGATGAAAGATTAATGAGTTTATGAGGTTCTGATATTAATAAATGTTGATAGAATGTTAATATAGATCATTAGGCTTGATTCGAAGTTTTTGGAGTGAATTGAACAAGATGTTTTTGAGTTAAATTAATTTTGGATTGTTTTGAGTGATTCTCGACCTGAAGGACATCTTACTCGAGTAATCAGTGTCACGACCCATTTTCAGACCATGACTAGCGTACGAGGCGAACCGTTTATGGAAGTCCGGACCATCTCGTACAAGCCTCGGAGAATAGAAACATCTACCCAATTAGTATTAATAACCGGCTTATTAGTCAAATTAAAAAGTTTAACAGAGATAAGTTTTTTTGAAAACAATATTCCCGAATATAATTAAAACATAATTATAATATCAAAATACTAAATAAGTAATTTAAGTAAAACCATTAAACATTATTTAACAGATACAAAATCATAACTCACTACTCGTTGTGGAGCAACTAACAAAATACACAACTGAGCCCGTACCAAAAGGGCACTGATTGAAACTTCAGAGTGGCTCACCGAAAAAGAATGTTGAAAGACCGCAATCAATCAAAATACCTGAAAATAAGAACAGGATAAATAAAACAGAAAAGAAAGGGGTAAGAACCCTAGTGAGGAAAAAATACTCTAGAACGCCTCATACGTGCCTCATCAGACTGTTTTGAAAACATTCAAAATATATCACATGCAGATATATAATGGTATATACTTATACACGCTAAATACAGAATACTAGTTTCGAAATTCATTTCGAAATCGTTCGCACCCAGGGAAGATAACAAACAGTAGCCAAATTGGCAAAATGAACAAATTAAATGAAACTAATTAAAATCATTCAAAATCATTTCAGCCTTCATGAAAACTAGTACTTTTAACCGTAAGGTAATTCTAAAAAGAATCTTTAGTTAATCAAAAGTTCCAACTACAAAGTTCAAAAATTTGTTTCCAGCTTTACCGAAAGTTTTAGGAGCAGAAATAAAAAATCCTTTTAACTTATTAAAATTTCAAATGTCAAGAGTTTCCATGTAGGCCTGAAAGTAATAATAATAGTTTAAACAAAAACATAACACCGAATATCGAAAGTTGGATATGGGACCTGAATATGACTGAAAATAGTTAAACGTGGACCTTCGCCTCTGAATAACTCATATGTGGACCACCGCCACTATAATATCTCAAACGTGGACTCCACCACTAGAGAATAGTCACGTGTGTTGCGCTATACACGAGTCACCACTTACCCTAGTAACTGAGTACTACCACCTACTCTGGTAGCTGAGTCTTCGCATTGGTATACCAAATGTTATGTTTGACCCCGTAACAAAGGTGCCCCATATCTAAACATTTCTTATAGAAAACATTGCCAATATTTATTTTAAAATAAAATACCCAAACAGGCAATATGCCAACCATGCATGTTGTTCAACAAATACATCAAACGTTCAACTGAAACGTTTATTTGCGTAAATATTTCAAGTACTGAATAAAGTATTTGTTCCAAAATACTTTTAAATCCCAAAAATGAATACACATTTTAGAAAAACATTCTTAAATCCAGACGACATGTTTTCTAAATATCAAATATTTGAAAATTCAAAATATAAGGTTTATTACCGAAACCATAATAAATATTAAAACATAATATTTATTTCAAAACCCGTCAGGATTTCCAAACCAAATATTTATTACAAAAACGTAATAAATTTCAAAGAAGGTTTTCCATGTAAACCAAATTTTAGGAATTCTGATCCTTTATTAATTCCAGATTACATGCAAAGGTTCTGACATGTAAAAAATGATATAATTTAGAAGACACAGCCTATGTGTCTAAAGCTGTCATTTCACTCACCTGGAAATCCAAGCTGAATGTGTTGAGTTCAGTTTTGATGATGATGCAAGCAAAACATCAATGAAAGAGATGCAAAGTTGCAGACTTGCTGATATTTAACTACAAAGCATCTTGTGAGTTATCAAAGCATGTCAATGCACGTATAACAGGCTTCTACGCACACAGTAGAGCCTACAACGCACATAGACGAGAAGTTGATGCTATTGGATATAACTTATACACATCTACGCACACTGCATATGGTACAACGCACGTTGACGAAGATCCAGACTAATGAGGAGAAACGTTACGCACGCAGAAGAGGCAAACAATGCACGTAGACAAAGCTTGAATGAAATAAAGCCAAAATCTGTTGTAGTGTGTCAGAACTTCAAAAGGGAATATTCTCTGACATGAATTCAGAGAATATCATAATAGTGAGTCGCACACAAAGCATGAAAATTCAAAAGTGTCAAATGAGGAGAGCTGGGCTAGCTGACAAAATCAAGACGCGAATTGGGAATTTGAATTTGAATATATCTGACATTCCCTAACACAAATCACATGCAAAATCAAAGGTGCAGACTTTGATCAGACGTCTACGTACACAGAACAAAAGTGCAACGCACGTAGCAAGCCACTGAGTAAAAATCGCACATTCTGGATATCAAGGCAATGCACGTAGAAGGTGGTACTATGCACACAGTATTGATACTATGCACACAGTATGCTGGTGGAATCATACTACGCACACAGTATCTGGTACTATACACATAGTATCCAATGTCAGCATTGTACAATATTTGGATCTATTCTACAACGGCTCTATTATTGATTCCAACAGTCACAAACTTCAAGTGGCTATAAATAGGCATCCCAGTTCAGAAGAGAAGAAGAGATACCATTTCTAAGAATTTTTATTCACTCTATCTCTCTTCTCTACCTTTATAACCCATTTGAGTCATTATACTTGCATTTATTTCTAGGTTTGAGTGAGCTTACAGTTTGCAATTTCTTTGGGATAAATTTGTAACAAGCAAGGTTGTTTGCTTGGGGTAGAAATATTTTCTAGTTCAGCCCGTAAAAACTAGGTGAACGGTTTTCTTGTAGAGCCCGCAAAAATAAGGTGTAACGGTTTGCTTGTATATCCCGCAAAAAAAAAGTATTGTAAACGGTTTTCCTCCACCCAAAAGTGAGGAGATATTTGATTGAACTCTCTAGTGAATCTAGAGGAGTGGACGTAGGTCAAGAGGACCGATCCACTATAAACATCAGGCTCTGATTTCTCTCTCACTTACTCTCATTTACTTTATTTACTTTATCTTGTTTGTGAATTGGTGATTTATTGCTTCAGCACTTATACTTTGATTTTGATTTAAAAGAACTTTGTTATTTACTTTAGTTTGCAAAGGATTTTCAACAAAGTTTTTAACTTGCTAAAAATTCAATTCACCCCCTTTTGGATTGTCATTCTTATTGGGATTGAATCTTATAGAATGGCCCAGTCGTACACCACTGGTAGCTAGCTAACCCTGTTGACCCGAACACGAAGCTGAACAATTAATGTAAGACAATTGTCAAATCGTGTTAGTATGACAATACTGAATGCATGATATACAGATGCAGACTAAAACTCTCAGAAACCTATTTTGGTCAAAGATCCAACATTGCTACCTCAAAAATCGAACGTCCCGTAAAATTACCATTTAGTCCCCGAGATTTGGTAAATTATGAATTGGTCCTCAAACTTTTGGAAAATTATAAACCAGTCCCAAAATATTTCCAAAGTACTAAATAGTCCTCAACTATTTCAAAATATTCAAATTAATCCAAAACATACTCCAAATTCCATTTTAATTCCTAAAACACCAAATATCATATTTGGTCCTCTAGTGGCAAATTACCAAAGTAGTCTAACTTTCGATTCAACCGATATAAATCAAAACCAAACATACACCTCAACTTTAATCGGCCCCCTGAACTCAAATCCAACCTCAAGTTTCATCAAAACAACAACAGAACTGTCTAAAATGGCTCAAAACTGAATAGAACCCTATCCCATTCGAGAATTCATCAAATCCTTCGATTCAAAGCTTAAATCATGTTCTTTTAACCTCAAAATGGTCTAATATAACAACCCTTAGCATCCATTTCAACAAACAAACCCGAAATCACCCACAAATTTCACAATTTCGGCCAAAACCCTAGCCTAACAAAAACAACATCAAATCTTTTGATTCGAGGCTTAAATAATGTTTTATCTAACCTCAAACAATCATAATATAACAATCCTAAGCATCCATTTCAACAGAATCATCCAAAAATCCAAAACCCTAGAAATTCGTCCTAAAATGATTTTCTGAGATTAATGCGTGAAATGAATGAAAATAAGAGATTAGAAGCATGATATTACCTCCAGAGATGATTATAAATGAATGAGGAACAATGGGAGACGTCCATAGATGGATTGAGAGTGAGAGAGAGTGAAAAATGGCAAAAACGGATGAAAGGGGTTGGGGAGGGGTATTTATAAACGCAGCGTTTTACCAAATTTCAGTAGAAAAATGGTCACTAACGCGCGTTGCAAAGCATAAACGTGCATTACATGTCTTCAACGGGCGTTGCGGAGTGCACAACGTGCGTTGACGGCCTTCCCAGCTCTTGGTTCCAACCCAGAAGATGATCAACGTGCGTAGCTGCTCTCCAACGCACGTTAACGACCTTTCAACCCTCCAAACCATTATGTTTCAAGTTTTAACGTGCATTGTTTGACTCCAACGCGCATTGGTAGCCTCTTGGATGCATTTCATGCAAAATTTCTCACTTCTAGCATGTTTCTTACTTAGAAACACAAACTCCAACACTTTCAAAACAATTATAACTCTCCAAACTTGTCATACATCATCGATAGACGTTCGTAAACATTAGAACATCATCTTGGACATTGAGATTCAAATTGACATCAAAGAAAGTTCAATCAAAATTGAATGGAGTTCGACAAAGGCCTTGTCGGAATTGAATAGAAGGCTACAGAGAAATTCACCAGAAAGGACGGGGTATTACAATCAGTTTGGTTTACTCGAGTAATCTAGGTGGATTCTTACTTGAGTAATTTATGTTTCTTACTCGACTAATCCGATGGTATGTGCTACTCTTGTAAGTGTTTAGTATCACTCGAGTAATCTGAGTGCATTCCTTACTCGAGTAAATATTTAGGTATACTCAAGTAAGCCATGGTTTAAGGGGACTAATTTTGACATTTTACATATTTGGAGTCTAATTGGATATTTTATATATATTGAGGGCTAAATTGATATTTCCATTATTTTTAACACTAATTTGTGATTTTCAATACTTAGAGGAGTGATTTATAAATTCTAAAAAGTTTAAGGATTAATCTATAATTTTTTAAGGTCAGGGACTAAAAGATAAATTTACAAATATTGAGGGACTAAACTATAATTTTACGTAGAACTTGATTCTCAAGACATGAGTGATAGATCTTCAATCGAAATAGAATTTCAGACATTGTTTAGGGGTTGAGTTTTGTATCAGCATTTGCATTTCATGCATTCTGTATTGCCAACAGTACTGATACCGCTTTTTTGATATTCCTCTGATATGTCTGTTTCAGCTTCATGTTTCGATCAACGAGATCAGCCAGCTACCAGTGGTGTGTGACTAGGCCGCTCAACTTGGACTTTCAGGTGAGTGTGATGGCAGCTTTAGACATATAGGATGTGTCTTCTGAACTTTTATGTTTTTGATGTGTTTCACTTTATTTTGAAATCTGATTAAGTAATGATTTGACTAATTAATAATATGATTTATGTGATAATAAACATATGGTATTTTATTTCTATTTTTCTAAAATATATTTACTTAATATATTTTTCTGTACTTAAATTTTTGTTCCACTTGACTGTCTGTTTTGTTATTTATTTTGCTATTATATATATATTTGTTAACTTATGAATATTTGATATTTGTGAAGTGGTTTATTTTTTTTGTTTTATTTTCATGTTTTATTTATGATATAGGTTTGTATCTTAAGGATAAAGTAGAATCAGTGATTGTTTGCCTATTTGTATTCTTGGTTGATTCTGCATTTTTTTAATTTCTATAACTAACTATTGTGATTCACGTTACCTATGTTACGGGCATAAATGTAGCATTGTTATACCATTGTGAAGGACCAGTTATCAGGGTAAGATGGTAAACATGTGTCCAGCGCAAACACAGGTGAGCTATTTTTAGGTGGCAAGAATTCACCTTAGTGTGCCAGATGATTAACCAGATTTATTAACAGTTTGCTTGGATGTTCTGTTATGATTGGTTTTAATGAAATTGGGAAATTTGTTTTATTGCTCATTTTCTCGTCGTATATTGTTATGATGTCTTACAGTGTATATCTTGCTGGAGCACGTGGACATCAATACTTGCAGATGCACTTTGATTAGTTCTATTTGTTACATCTTTGAGACCCTTAAGGTGACAAGGGTACTATTTTGAGCCCTTAAGGCTATCAGTTGTTAGCCCTTTTAAGTTAGGTACTTTTAGGCTCTTAAGGGTATTACTTTATTTGATATGATCTTGTCAGCATAATTCTAATATAATACAGATATATGATCAGTGATTATCAGATATGTTAGTTTGTAATTGATAGGGAGATAGAATTCTATATGAATCTATATGTATGCATGTAGTATGCTTTATATGTCTTTTGTTATGCTAATCATTATGTTTGACTGTATGTTATTTGCCATCTGTGCGAAATATTTTCAAAATGAATTTCTGACCTACTATCTGTATATATATACTAACAGTATATTAATATATACGTGCATGTGTATTTTCTGAAAATATTTTTAAAATAGTTTATGTAATGCACGTATGAGACGATCTAGAGTGTCGTTTTCTCAGTGAGTTTTCTCACCCCCCTTTCCCTTTAATATTTTAGGTAATTTTATTGGTAACGTTTATCTGGCTTTCCGTGTTTAGTGAGGTATTCAGATTAACAGTGAATGACCTTTTGTTCGAGCCCCATTTTGTCTTTTGTTATTAGTTGTTCCACACTGGGATACTTGTAGGTGTTGCTTTTATATAGTTTTGAATGGTTGCCTATGAATATTTTGTTAACTGAATTTACCTATAAATATTTATGTATACTAATATTTTGTTACGTTTTAAGTTTAGTAAATTTTACTTTTAAATTATATATTTTAAAATAAATCTAAATTTTTATTTATTATCGATTAATAATTAATTGGTAAAAGGATTTTGGGTATAAATTTTGTTCTCCGATGCTTGTGCAAGATGGACCGGGTTTCTTTGGATGGTTCGCCTTATACGTCAGTTATGGTCCGTTTTGGTTCGTGACAATAAATGTTAGGGTTACAATCACCATCTAATAATATATAGAGAAATTAATTTATGAGTCCCTCAAGTCTGCCTAACTAGTAAGTCAGTCCTCGGGTTTTTTTCCCAAAGCAAGTTAATTCTTTACGCATATTTTTAACTAACGGAGTTAATAGAAATAGAACATTATCATACTACCCTCCCTTAAAGTCGAAATCCACAGTCATTTCAAACATATTTTTTCTCTCCATCGCTCAAAACCTGACTCCTCTTTCTGCTTCTCTCTCATTAGATCCTCTTCCCCCTCTTCCTTTTCCTCTCATCGCCATCAATCTATCGACAAACCCATTAACTAATTAGCACAAAAACTAGAAGCATCTCCTTTTCTCAATCTAAACATACCGAGCAATTTGGGAAGAGTAGATCTGGTAATTTTCAGCTAGGAATTTTTGTGGGTTTTCCCTTGGAGGATTTTCAGCTAGAAATTTTTGTGAGTTTTCCCTTGGAAGATGTGAAGTGTAGATCTGGCTTTTAAATGTCTGGAATTGCAAAGTTTCAGTTAGGAATTCTTGTGGGCTTTATAAAATTTGTTGATTTGAGGCTGGAGGTTAGTCTTTTCTGTGAAAGCACAGGTTCTTTATGACTGGGGTTTGCCTAAAGATGCAATTTTGAAGTTGCAGTGTTGAAAGATCTGAAATCTTTTATTGATTTGCTTCTTGTGTTTTCCTTTGCTCAAATTATCTTTGTGCTTCTTCAATTTTCTAGGCTTGCATTGAGACTATCAGAGCACTGACGGATGATCAAGCTGCCACTGTCCTAAGTGCGATGTTGGAGGCATCTAGAAGTGAAGAGAAAAATGTGAAGACATGAATATTTGGTGCCATGTTTTTTCTTAGATGATTGCCTTTTCTTTAGATTCATATTATGGTTTACGATCCAAGCAACATTTTGTAAAGTGTTGTTGAATTGAAATGCATTTATTATTACTAAACATTCATAAATTGATGCTACTTTGTTCTGTTATGTTGTTTTGAATTTTGGGTTATTATAAGGGGATGGGATATAGTCATTTTGCCATATCTCGTTTGTGTGTTTTTAATGGTCGAGAGATTCTTATACACTATAAATTTAATTCAATAGTTTAGATTCAATTGTTTGAATCAAATTTTTTAATATGTTGACAAATATTTAGCCATTAGATTAAATTAAAAATATATAAATAATATTTCAACTATTAAAAGCATCATAAGGAGATAAATACAAAAGGGTATTAACTCAACCCTATTATAAGAACATAGATTTGGGGTTTTACTAACAAAATGAAAAATAATATAATCTTTTAAGGGGTTTTAATTCTTTTTGTTTTGTGAGTGTTTTTGCTATTGAAATAATAAAGATATTTCACTTAGAAAAAGAATTGAGTGGTCTAATAAAAGAAGAAAAAGAAGAAAAGTAGAGGAAAAGAAAATTAAGGTTCATGTGCCTCGTGGTCTGATAAAATAGATTCAGAAGATTTTTGTCTTTAAAAATTTATTTAAAATAAATGAGATGACACGTCAATAACTAACTCACAGATTAAGGGTGGATCACTAATGAAATGACTTAAATGTAATCCAATTTTAAAAATTAAGAATGTGTCTGTCTTTCGCTAAAAACTCATAGACTAACCTACTAATTTGAGTAAACCTAAGGACTCAAAAATTAATTTTCTTAATATATAATAGTGGAAATTACACCACATATACATCAACCAAATGTACTTATACAAATAAACAATATTTTAAATCCTTTCATAAAAATATATTTTACCAAATTATTTGCAATTTTATAAAACTCTTTATATCTCTTCGTATCTTTTAAACAGAAATCTCTATTGTCTTTGTCTTTCAAGCATCTCCATTTTTCAAGAACCAAAATCATCTTTGATGGGGTTTTTGAATGTTTTGAACTTGACTCTCTCTCTCTCTCTCTCTCTCTCTCTTACCTTCGTCTGCCACATCCACTTTCCATGCATGCCACCTCCCCCGCGCTTTGTTGTTGTCCCTCGCTCTGTGTCACAGAGATAGCAAAATTCGAGAAGAAGGAGTTCACGAAGATTGAGGATGTCTATTTCTCTGCCATCGTCGCCTCTCCTTCTCTCCTTCCTCTCTTCCCTCTCTCTCTCTCTCTCTCTCTCTCTCATCCGGTGTCTTCCCTCTCTTTACGTCGGCCGCTCCGCTTCTACCGTCAACTTTATGTTGTCGTTCGTGAAGGCGTCCAGAGCAAGAAGTTGTCGTCGTCGCCGTCGCCGGATCGAAGAAGAAGAGAGGGTGTTAGAGGTTTCATGTCTGTTTGTTTGGAAGATTAATGTAATATTCCGTACTTTCCGATAATGTTTCCTATAGTTTCGAATAGGACATGGAAGACTTTTGGGAATACCAATGGATGTTGAATGATGTAATCATGTTAGGATGGATGTTGTTAAGTGTTAGGAATGATCCGGAACGAGTTCGGTAACAAGAGAAATCAAGAAAGAAGGAATTAGGCATTTAACGTGTGTAGTCTTGGATGTAACGCACGTTATGAAAGGCTAACGTACGTAAGACTGACTCTAACGTACGTTAGGCACTGTTTTCGCAGCATACGT
>CAODLS010103507.1:0-12363 GCA_948243855.1 Flueggea neowawraea | reverse complement strand
GACTGTAAAAATTGAATCCCCTATTCCTCATGTTTCCTTTGCGCGAATGTGTCTAAACGCATCTACACAAACGAGCTTACTTGAATCGGCGATGTGTACTTACACTTAGAATCTCTATTCTATTCTCACAAAATAATTTTCTCTCTTTGTAAGTGGAACTCACAAATTCGGCATAGCCATACTACATGTACAAATTCAAAATTTATTTATAGAAGCATAGAAAACCCTAGTCTTTCTTCTATTAGGACTTCTTTTTCCTTGTCCTACAAGCATAAGAACTCCTAAGTAGGTTTGAAGTGTACTAGGCTTTTTTTCCCTTGTCATACAAGAATCAAGGCTCCTAAAAAATAGGAGCGTGTAGAATTTTTCCTAAAAACTAGGAGATGTGAGGAATTTGTATATAGGCTATTTAATGTTATTAGACTGTTAATTATATGATACATTCTCATTAAATAAATCACTCTATGATTAAAATATATGAGCCAAATTTATGTCACACATAATAATGTGTCCAAAACATATTTAACCCATTACTAAGTAATTTATGTTAAAAGCTCATTACATTAATGGATAATATCTTATATCATATATATAAGACATGAATCACAAAACCCAAATTATTAATAATAAATTAAATTAATTATCTTAATAATTCAATTAACAAAAGAGAGAATATATGTAAGCCAACCCAACTCGTTTTAGTGTGTGACCAAATAGACCTACTCAAAATTGGCAATAGGCCTTGTCCTAAAACTTAGCCACATAGTCTATAAGTTGTATCTAGTAATACATTATGACAACTCAATATCAAGTGGAATTGGTTATCCGAGTTTACCTTTCACAGTTTGATATGTTGTCATTTTGTCTCACGATATCTAAATTAAGCATAAGGCATGGTTACATGTCAACCTTATTTACTTAATGTGTTTCTTGATCCTGAGTAGATTGATATGACAAATGACATTGATAACCCTTAATCAATTAATTTGAGTATGCATACATTTCATCAATCATACTCATCAAGTGGCCTAGAGATATCACTCTTCATAAGAGGAACAAATTTGTCACTCTCACTATCACTTCTCTACAAGATTCATGACATATCCAATCATAGCCTTTATTGTTATCCTGTTATAGATAACGTTTGACTAAGTTAAAAAATGTGATTCCTCATGTAGGAGTCTATAGTGAGTTTCAGTCAGAGGAATCAAACATCACTACCGCTTGAAAGCTACTTGTGACATTATTTCATGAAGTGCTTTCATAGTAGGTCAGTCAAATACATATTCACTAACATGTATCTATGTTCTAAATAATATATCATATCCATAATTAGTAAAATGTGATTATCTACTTAGCAACATACTAATTTTAATTTATTATCATTCTCATGATAATAATCGATTAGGGACATTTAGAATAGTGTTCCTTTTAACCTTAAGATTTTACTATCAATTCATACTTGATGATATAAGAAAGAATAAACTATTCATGGAGGTTTTATCTTCATAAAGCATATAATGATATTTCATAGATATAAAATGAAATGTCTCTTTATTAACTGATAAATCAAATGACAATGTACATAAATGATTGGAATAGAGCACCAAAACTAACAATCTCCCACTTGCACTAGTCCCAATCAGGCACAAAACTAATACCTAAAGACCTAATGTGTCTTTCATGTTTTGGTTCTGGGAGAGCCTTTGGTAAAGGATCTGCTACATTGTCATTAGTATCGACTAACTCTCGAATGAGGTGATATCGTCTAAGTATGTACTTGGTTCTTTGATGTGATCTGGGCTATTTGGCCTGATCAATGGCCCCATTGTTATCACAATATAAGTCTATTGGGTTTGCGATGCTTGGGACGACATCCAAACCAGTGATGAACTTCTTGAGCCAAACACCTTCCTTTGTTCTGTCAGACGCGGCTATGTTCTCAAACTCTGTAGTAGAATTGGTCATGGTGTCTTGCTTGGAGGTTCTCCAACTGACAGTACCTCCATTTAAATAAAATACATAACCAAATTGCAATCTAAAATCATCATGGTCAGACTAAAATCCAACATTAGTGTAACCGTTTAAGACTAGTTCGTTTTCTTGTCCTCCATAAACCAAGAAGACATCATTAGTTCTTCTCAAGTACTTGAGGATATTCCTGACTACAGTCCAATGACTTTCACCTGGATCGAACTGGAATCTACTAGTCATGCTTAAAGAAAATGCGACATCTGTGCATGTACAAATCATGGCATATATGATGGATCCAATAGCAGAAGCATATGATCCTACCCATGTAATATCTGGCTTGCCTTGTCGTAGGACAACTTGCCTTGTTTAATTATATTCCAAGAACCATGGGAATCTTTCTTTTCTTGGAATTCAACATGCTAAACCTTTTTAACACTTTATCAATGTACACACTTTGACTTAGTACAATTAGCCTCTTAGATCTATCTCTATAGATTTGTATCCCTGGGATACATAAGGCTTCACCGAAGTCTTTCATTGTAAAATACTTTCCCAACCAAGTCTGGACACTCTGCAAGGTAGGAATTTCATTTCCAATTTTCAAGATGTCATCAACATACATCACTAAGATTACTATTGCACTCTCACTAACCTTCTTGTATACACAAAGCTCATATTCATTTTTTATGAATCCAAACTCTTTGATCTCTTAATAAAAATGAATATTTCAACTTTGGGATGCTTGCTTCAATCCATAAATTGATATTTGAAGCTTGGATACCCTACTAGAATTCTTAGGATTGACAAAACCCTTAGGTTGTGTCATGTACACATCCTCAAGCAGATTTTCATTTAGGAAAGTAGTTTTGACATCCATTTGTCATATCTCATAGTCATAATATGCTTCTATGACAAGAAGAATCCTAATGGATTTGAGCATGACGACTGGTGAAAAGGTTTCATCATAGTTAATACCATGAGTTTGTTTAAAACCTTTTGTAACAAGTCTTTCTTTGAAGATCCATCATCTTTAAGCTTGTAAATCCATTTACAATCAATAATCTTGGCTCCATGTGGTGGATCCACCAAGTTCCAAACTTGGTTATCATGTATAGATTGTATTTCTAATTTAATGGCTTCATGTCATCTTATAGAATTTGAATCTACAATCGCTTCTTGGTAGGTCGTAGGCTCATTGTGATCTATAAGAACAATTCCTTTATCGTTAGTTATGAGAAATCATATCTCTTATGCTCGTGACGAGTCTTACTAGACCTTCTTTGGCCTTGTGTTATAGATTCGGACTCCACAATATCTTGTGAGTCATTTTGAATCTCTATTCTATCTTTAGCGGCTATTTGTGGTTCTTTTATTTCTTCTAGAAGTACGTTACTCCACTATTTCCTTTGGAAATAAATTGCTTTTCCAAAAAGACGTTATTTCGAGCAACAAACACTTTGTTCTCGGAACAATTGTAAAAAATGGTATCTTTTTGTTTCCTTTGGATACCCCATAAATATACAGTTCTCGGATCTAGGTGCTAAATTTTTAGAAACTTGACATTTCACTAAAGCTTTGCATCCCTAAATCTTTAGAAAAGAAATTATGGGCTTTTCCCATTCCATATCTCGTATGGTGTCTTCTGCACCGCTTTAGATGGAATTCGGTTAAGTATGAAAGCAGTTGTTTCTAAGGCAAAACCCTAAAAAGAGATTGGAAGATCTGTTTGACTCATCATTGATCAAACCATATCCAATAGAGTTCGATTTCTTCTTTCGGACACACCATTCCATTGGGGCATTCTTGAAGGAGTAAGTTGTGAGACAATTACACACTCTTTAAGATAATTGCCAAACTCTTGGCTTAAATATTCTCCACCATGATCGGATCGAAATGCTTTGATATTCTTACCAAGTTGGTTTTGTACTTAACTTTTGAATTTTTTGAACTTTTCAAAGGATTTGAATTTATGTCTTATAAGATAGACAAATCCATATCTACTGAAGTCATCAGCGATTCAGCGAAAGTGATGAAGTACAAATAACCTCCTCTAGCACTTGTACTAAAAGGTCCACATACATCGGTATGTATTAGGCCTAATAGATCATTGACCCTTTCACCTTTGTGTGTAAAAGGACTCATAGTCATTTTGCCTAACAAACAAGATTCGCATGTATCAAATGATTCAAAATTAAATGAGTCGAGTAATCCATCTTTATGGAGTTTTGAGATGCGTTTCTCACTTGCATGGCCTAAACGACAATGCCAAAATTAGGTTTGGTTTAAATCATTTGATTTTAACCTTTTATTAATGTTATAGATGGACTTGATTTGTTCCAATTTTAAAACATAGAGACTAAATGATAAGGTTTCAACACTATAAAATATGTCCCCATGATAGATGAAAAGATTATTATTCTTAATATTAAAATGAAAACCATCATTGTCTAAACAAGAAACGAAAATGATGTTCTTACTCATAGTAGGAACATAATAACAATTCGATAATTGTAAAACAAGTCTACTAGGCAAAGTTAAATAATAAGTTCCTACAGCTAATGCAACAACTCTTGGTCTATTGCCCACTTGTAGGTCCACTTCGCTTTTCATCAATGATCTACTATTTCTTAATCAATGTAAATATGAGCTCCACATCCAGTATCAAACACCCATGAGAAATTAGCAGACATATTGATTTCTATAATAAAAATACCTGAAGTAGAAGTCATACTTCCCTTCTTCTTTAACTCTTCCAAGTAGAGTTTGTGATTTCTCTTCCAATGTCCTGGTTCATTGTAATGAAAGCAAACTCCCTCTTTTGTCTTGGTCACCTTCGGCTTAGGCTTGAAAAAATTAGGCTTGGATTTCCCCTTGCCCTTGCCAACAAACTTTGGCTTAGCCTTGCCATGGTGCTTGCCTTTCCCCTTTTGTATCATAATTATCTCAGTCGTTTTAGGAATGCTCTTATCGGCATTCTTCAACATGCCAAGAAGTTTGGTGATGGACTTAACAATATTGTGCATATTATAGTCCACGACGAATTGGTCATAACTACTAAGGAGTGACCCTACGATCATATTTATGGCAAACTCCTTCGTTAGAGGAGTACCAAGTCTCTCAAGTTGATCAAGATGACCTTTCATGTTGAAAATGTGTTCACTCACCAAAGTGTCATAAGTCATCTTACACTTATTCAATGCCTTTATTGTCCAGAACATTTCTTGACGGGCTTGCTCTTGAAATATTTCCTTGAGATACCTCATCATGTCAAATGCTTCCATAGCTTCGAATTACTTTTGCAAATCCGCAACCATGGTAGCAAGCATAAGACATGTGATGTTTGTTGAGTCACTAACATGCTCATAAGCATCTTTTTGTGCTCTCAGGGCATTGGGTGCAGGTACTTGGGGAATCATTGTATCCAGGACATAACTCTTCCTTTCTTGCTTAAGAACAATTCTTAAGTTTCGAGACCAATCAGGGTAGTTAGTGCCATTCAATTTATCCTTCTCAAGGATTGATCGCAAAGTAAAGGTTGATGTGATGTTGTTTGTTGTCATTATATCTACATAAAAAATATGCACGAATTAATAAGAGGTCTTTTGAATGCTTCCATTAAAATTAACATCCCTAAAGTTAATTTAAGTTTCAAACATAGTGGGTACAAGATCCATATTTCACTCAAAGTTAAGTCAGCTAATTTAGTCCTTAACATTAGCTATTTAGGTAAAAAAAAACTCCTTTTCAACTATATCACATATAGCTATTGTATTTCTAGGGATTTTGACATCTCATGTCCTAGCATTTAAATCCTTTTCAATTTCCTAGGCCCAAAACCATTTTGCTAGCCATGTTAAATCTAATCATAATAAAAACATAGATACAACCATTATCTACCCTCATCTCATTAAGGAAATTGGGTGCACCCTACGGAGGCAGAAACTACACACCAATGAACAAAGCCTTGATGAGTATTGATTATGGAAGGCATTTTTTACTTACTATTTGTAGGGATAAATTCGTTGGTTTGTTTGTGTGGGATACAAAATAAACATACAATCATGGCATATATGCATCAAATGTATATATATATATATAACATGACAAAACCCAAATCTAAGTTTGATCTCACAAGCCAATGTGAAGATCAAGGGTCAACCTAGGTCTTCATCCTTCATTGCAACAAACGACCTCCATATTCATTTACATTCAAAATATAAATAAGATCTATACTAACCTATTCTAAAAGTAAAAAATTAAAATAGGCACATTTGCCAAAAACCGAAACATTGAAATAGACACAAATCGCCATACCCTTACAATAAACTAATCACATTGGGTTAATTGGGTCATGTCGTGCACCATGCATATTGAATCAACATTCAAATCAAACATAATCAGATTATGAACATAAAAATATCATTCAATTAATCAAATAATTACATTGATTAACGTTGGATGTGTAAAGCGGTTTCACAAGCCGGTTACGAGGGAGTTTTGTAATTCACATTGTTCATGAAACGAGTTGCTAATTTTAAAACCCCAATCTGTATTAATCTCATTAATACATGAAACTCATAATCAAATTATGTTTAAGCCCATTATTTATAATCTCATTATAAAATCGCATATACAAAACCTAGTCAGCTTTCTAAGTGAATCTTAACAACCTTTGCAAATTCAACATCATATAAAAATCTGCCCATTACAAATAAAACCCAATTTTATCTTGATAAATTAAATCCTAAATCATATGATTAATTTAGCAACAATATCACAAAAATTATAGCATGGCCGAATTCATACAACAATCATAAAATTATAATACAACAATCAAATAAATCGTTTATGTCGATGATGCAAGTGGCTATGATACCACTATTGGAATTCGTAACTAAATTATGATATTCATAAGCATACAACGGAAATAACAAAAATTTTGAACCTAGAATTCCACCAAGGATCTATATACATCAACATACATGATTAGGGTTGCCGAATTTTACCTTTAAATTCAATGCTATAGCGTATAACTGAATGGAGTGTTGGTGTAGTTTTGAGTGTAAAAACCAAATCCCCTATTCCTCACGTTGTCTTTGTGCGAACGTGTCTAAATGTATACATACAAACGAGCTTACTTGAATCGGCGATGTGTACTTGCACTTAGAATCTATATTCTATTCTCACAAAAAAAATTTCTTTCTTTGTAAGTGGCACTCACAAATTTGGCATAGCCATACTAGATGTACACATTATGCCCTTATTTATAGAAGCATAGAAAACTCTAGTCTTTCCTGTATTAGGACTTCTTTTCCCTTGTCCTACAAGCATAAGAACTCCTAAGTAGGTTTGAGGTGAACTAGGTTTTCTTTTCCTTGTCATACAAGAATCAAGATTCCTAAAAAATAAGAGTTTGCAGAATTTTTCCTAAAAAATAGGAGATGTGCCGAATTTGTATATAGACTATTTAATGATATTGGACTTTTAATTATATGATACATTATCATCAAATAAATCACTCTATGATTAAAATACATGGGCCAAATTTATGTGACACATAATAATATGTCCAAAATATATTTAACCCATTACAAAGTAATTTATATTAAAAGCTCATTACATTAATGGATAATATCTTATATCATATATATAAGACATGAATCACAAAACCCGAATTATTAATAATCAATCAAATTAATTATCTTAATAATTCAATTACCACAAGACAAAATATATGTAAGTCAATCCAACTCGTTTTAGTGCGTGACCCAATAGGCCCACTCGAAATTGGCAATGAGATTTGTCACAAACTTAGGTCCATAGTTCATAAGCGGTATCTAGTAATACATTATGACAACCCAATATCAAGTGGAATCGGTGATCCGAGTTTACTTTTCACAGTTTGATATTTAGTCCTTTTGTCTCAGGATATCTAAATTAAGCATAAGGCATGGTTACATGCCAACCTTATTTGCTTAATGTGTTTCTTGATCCCAAGTTAATTGATATGATAAATGACATTGATAACCCTTTATCAATTAATTTGAGTGTGCATACATTTTATCAATTATACTCATCAACTGGCATAGAGATATCACTCTTCATAAAAGAAACAAATTTGTCACTCTCACTATCACTCCTCTACAAGATTCATGACATATCTAATCATAGCCTTTATTGTTATCTTGTTACAGATAACGTTTGACTAAGTTAAAACATGTGATTCATCAGGTAGGAATCTATAGTGAGTTTCAATCAAATGACTCAAACATCACTACTGCTTGAAAGCTACTTGTGACATTAATCCATAAAGTGTTTTCATAGCGGATCAGTCCAATACATATTCACTAATGTGTATCTATGTTCTAAGTAATATATCATATACATAATCAGTAAAACATGATTATCCACTTAGCAACATACTAATCTTAATTCATTATCATTATTATGATAATAATCAATTATGAACATTTAGAATAATATTCATTTTAATCTTAACGTTTTACTATCAAGTCATAATTAATGACATAAAGAAAAATAAACTATTCATGGATGTTTTATCTTCATAAAACATATAATGATATTTCATAGATATAAAATAAAATGTCATTTTATTAACTAATAAATCAAATAACAATATATATAAATAATTGGACTAAACCTCCAAAACTAACACAATACACATGCATAAAAAGCTAGTGTTGTTAAATGTAGGTTGCCCCTAATACCCTAGTTTTTTATTATTTTAACACTGGTGTGGAAACTATTCACCACGCCAGTTATGTTGTAGGCAAAGCTCTTTTATTCCAAAGTACTTATTTCTTTCTTTTCTGCTTCGTCCTTTCTTTTAAAAAAATGTTGATTTGTCATTTAAAGACTCTGATGGTAGTTTCACTTGCATGTTTTTGCTCTGAATAGAGGGGAGAGTTTGAAGTATTACCCAAGGACGAAAATAGAGGGAAATCATCAAAGGTTTTGGGAGTAAAATTGGGAGTTCGAATTACATCCATAGTATCAATGGTCATGACCAGGGCAAAAGAAATGTAATTATAAGGAGTCTTCTTATAATCATTTAATAGGGTTTGAAGAGAATCTCATATCTTTGTTTAATAAGAATGAGAATGGATTTTAAATCAACTTAACGCTAACAATTAGAATTGAAATCCAATTTCCATTTTGATTTGGATTCTCTCTACCTCTAAAAACTTTCTAACCAAACGGCTCCAGGAGTGAACCATTGACATTATCTTTTATTGTTAAAATAACTAGTCTTTTTAAAATTATTTTCCATTTGAGTGGTATTTTTATCTTTTATAAAAATCCTATTGTGGTTTGGTTTTTGTGATTTTGTAAAAAACTTTTTGTAATATTTGTGTAAAACTTCCTTTGAAAAAATTCAGATAACGCATTTTCGACTTTAGTTTCAAGTCCTAATAATTGGTGTGCTCTTCTAATAGAAGTAGAATAAAAAAACTAACGAAGGGGCTAAAGTATTTAGCAAATTAAATGATCTCCTACACACTTGTCAACTTTGACAACTAAATATTGAACCGAACGTTGAGAGATTCTCTTTTCTAGGATCGAATTCATGATTTACGACAGATAACGAGGAAAATAAAATTGTGCACTAATTTTTTTGATGTCATTTTATTTGCATTTATTAGGATTGAATTCATGGCTCTTAATGTTGAAATTGACTCTAGTATTAATGAATTATAAACTATTTCGCGTGCACTAATTTACATTTTAACCTTAAGAGACATTAATAACAATTTGGTGAAAAACACATATATTTTCATCCATTTTAACCTTAAGAGATTAATTCGACTTAGAGTGTCATAATTAAGACTCAAAAGTTTTTTCCACAAAACTGATGTGTTATTAACTAGACACACAACCTATGAATATAATAACAATTTAAACTGATAAAATTTTATCGTTATGAACAGTAAAATGGGTGAAATTTGGAAAGCTTGAAATGCAAATTTGCACATACGAACAATTTTGGAAGCTTAAAAAATTGCTCTACCTTAACCAAACAACGAACATATGAAACAATAAGAAGAATTGCTAATAATTCATAATGATGGATTATGTCGAAAAAACTAAATTACTTGTGCTTCAAGAAAGAATTGATGATACATATCTTTTGGATTTATAAGTATGTTGGCCATTTACCAAGTATTCATAAACTAGCATCATTTCATATGCTCTAAATTCGAATTTAAATTTATTACATAAATCCACAGATAATCTTAATCAATTCATAGTTGGCAAAGCATTGACTATTCAGCCCCAGTCAACACTCATTATAAATTTTCTACTTTTACAAGAAAATCATATACTGAAAGCATTATATATATAATCCTCTTCAACTTTTTAATCTCCGAAGTCTGAACTGAAGTCTGCAGGCAATAGATGATCAAAAAATGCAATAGATGATAAAAAATCCTTTCTTTCTTTTTGTACTACTAAAATCTACTTTTTCAGAACTTGCTTTTCCTTCAAGATTTGCCTTTACCAGACATGTTTCTGCAGCTTCTTTTCCTAGTTTTCTTCATCACATCCCACAAAATCTCCCATGTTAGTTGTCTGAACGATGAAGGACTTGCTCTTCTTTCGTTCAGACAATCCATAGATAACTCCACTGCTACAAGCTTCTTCAACAACTGGAATTCATCACACACCAACCCGTGTTCCTGGAATGGAATTTCATGTTACCAAGAGAAGATCACTTCTCTCACAATGTCAAATAAAGGTATTTCTGGAGTTCTGAATCTTGATTTTAGCAAGCTAGTTTCACTTGAACGTGTTAATCTCAGAAACAACCACTTCTATGGAAACTTGCCGGCTGAACTCTTTAGTTCAACAGGGCTGAAATCCCTGGTTCTATCAGGTAATTCTTTTTCTGGGCCAATTTCGGATGAAATAGGCAATTTGAAGTCCTTACATGCCCTTGATCTGTCAAAGAATTATTTCAATGGCTCCGTACCGCCCTCTCTGATTCAATGCAAAAGACTGAAAAATCTAGTCCTCAGTCATAACAGATTCACTGGTTATTTACCTGACAAGTTCGGAACCAGTCTGGCAATGCTGCAGACACTGCATCTGTCATTCAATAACTTCAGTGGTGTAATTCCTGCTAGTCTCGGTGACTTGTCAAACTTAAATGGAGTTCTTGATCTGTCTCACAATCAATTTAATGGTTCTATTCCGGACAGCATCGGAAACCTTCCCGAGCGCATTTATATTGATCTGTCTTACAATAATCTTGCCGGTCCAATCCCACAAAAAGATGCTCTTATAGATGCAGGACCAACAGCTTTCGTTGGTAACACCCTTTTATGTGGACCTCCGCTAAAAAATCCATGTCCTTTACCATATCCATTAAAGCCATCTGAAATTTCTGGAAAGAAAGGAAAGCACGGATGGACCTCTTGTGGTGTGATTGCAGTTGTGGCTGGAACTGTTCTGGGAACATTTCTAGTTGCTGTTTTCTTCACTTGCTGGTACAAGAAGGTTTATGTTCATAACAGGAGAAAATGTGCCGAGAGCTCTAATTGTGAAGACAAATCAATCATAAGAAAAGAAATGTTCTGCTTCAGAACAGATGACTTGGAGTCTTTATCAGAAAACATGGAGCAGTACACGTTCATTCGGTTAGACGCGGAGGTCAATTTTGATCTTGAACAACTCCTGAAAGCATCAGCTTTTCTTTTAGGAAAGAGCACATCAGGAATCATCTACAAAGTTGTTCTGGAAAAGGGTCCAACCGTTGCGGTGAGGCGGTTAGAAGAAGGAAGTTCTCAGAGGTTCAAAGAATTTCAGAACGAAGTGGAAGCAATTGGAAGAGTTAGGCATCAAAATATTGTGTCTCTTCTTGCATATTTCTGGTGTGTCAGTGAGAAGCTTCTCTTCTACGAGTTCGTTCCCAATGGCGATCTTGCGACTGCAATTCATGGTCAGTTCATAATTCAATTGCAACATCAAATTTAAATATGTTAACATTAGAGGTTCAATACTCGGAATGTAAATTGTGCTAATGGTTTGTTTGATTCTTACAGGAAGATCAGACGATGTACTTCAAGCCTCTTCCGTGGTCGCTTCGTCTGAGAATCATGAAAGGAGTGGCAAAGGGCTTGATATTTCTGCATGAACTCAATGTCAAAAGGTATGTTCATGGAAATTTGAAGCCTAGCAATGTACTTCTTGGAGAGAACATGGAACCCAAAATCTCCGATTTCGGACTAAACCGGCTTGGATATGCAACATCCGAAGAATCCATTGCGGTTCAATCCGACCACCCGGCAACAGGAACATCACAACAAAGTTCTCCATATTCAAGAAGCTCCCCATATTCTTTGAATTCAAGAAATTCAAGAACACTTG